>JAWZTD010012524.1:0-24382 GCA_035221335.1 Echites panduratus | reverse complement strand
CCCCATGCTAAATTATGCTAAAATAAAGAACTCCAAGCTGCATTCACATATTAGAATTAAAAGGAAGCAACGTATCTTGGCATTTAAAGCTTCAAATAAATATTTATCAACAGAAAGTTTTAACCTGAAGACCTCTTGATTTCTCACCTCATCTTCACAGTTTAGATTAGAAGAAAAATCAACCAATAGGTTAGAGTTTTAGCAAAGAAAGAAGACGGAAATAAGTCCCATATCTATCTCATATCGAAAATCCCAGATCATATGTTTCTATTTATCTCCATGGAAAAGACAACTAGAAAGAATAGCATTTTACAACTGAAATCACGAACCGATGAAAAGCTTAACAAAAACAAATGTAACGCAAAATTTGAAATATTATGCTTGAAATATGATAGATAAATACCTTAATTTGAAGACGACTCCAAACTTTTCGCGGTAAAGTTGTAGGGAATTTACAGAGAGAAGGACTTTGTGGACATCAGCAATAGGGTTTAGCCTCATTGGGTTTTAGGAAAGAGAAACGAATGGAAGACGCCGGTAGAAAATAGGTAGAGTCTTTTGCATCAATTTTCGGGAATTTCAGTATTTAAATTATTCTTCAAATAAATCAACTTTACTTTTTTTTAAAGAGTTAATTAAAGTTAATTAGTGTAATTAATGAAATTAATTTAAAGGATAATTTTACTTTTATATCTTGTATTTAATTTATTGAAATTGAAAATAGTATATATGAAGAGATAATTAATGATAGTAATTTATTCTTTTAACTTATAACCATCCTCTTTAAAAAAAAAACTTAGACTATAATTTAAAATTAAAGAAAAAAGAAAAGTGAACTATCTTTATGATACGAAGATAATATTTCTTATAGTTTATGATTTTACAAAACTCAAGTGACAAATAAATAAAAAATTACTATTTGGATAAAACGTATTATATTTTCTCGAACTTTCTTAAATGCTAAATTTTGATTTTTGTCTTCTCGCTTTCAATTTTTATCCTCCAACTATGAAAATTTACAAAAATAAATCTTCTGTCAATTATAGGCCTTAAATCCTAGCAGAATCCCTGTTTATAAGGGGAATTTTGTCCCCAGACCGCTAATCCTCTTCTTCATTGTTCTCCACCTAAGCCCTACCTACCTTCTCCCTATCTTTTTAGTTTAGACCCCCTTCGATAAAACCCAAACATCCAACCTCCATTCACCTTGCATTTGTTTGTAAGGTCACCCTTCGTTCCTTTCGACAACCAATCCTTATCTACACAGCCATAAAAAACCCCCAAGACCATATACCATTGTACAGCCTTCTATTGTCGTAAATCGTTTATCAGAACTATGCTTCCAATGCCATTGCATAGATATGGTCTTCCTCATCCAGATCTGCTTCTGCACGATTGTTCTTCAGTCTTCCCTAAGCCAACCCACCCCTCGCCTCTAGATCCCAACTTAGTCCCTCTCTAGATTTGTCCCATACAATACCCCCAACACGCAAACATGAGTTCTCACCCCTTTCCATCATGCTTTTTAGAGCAATTTGTTACTCCCTGATCGATATTCTCCAATGCCACATTTATCATGGAATCCCTATTCTCCAACTCCAACTTTTGTTGTACTGTCCATATTCCCCATCACCCATCTCTAACAACTTTCTTCTAAATCTGGCACTCAACCATGGCAGCCACCTTTATTTTTCCCCATAAAAGTGAGCCCAACTTGCTGCCAACCTTCGTAGTTGTGGTGAGAGGGGCAAATAGTGACCGTACTCTCTTTGAAAAAAAAATGCGTTTTAAAAATTACACGTGGGAGGCACGAGACGAGTTTATGTAAGGGGCTATCACCCAAAATAGACAAAGAGGCAAATTTTAATATGTTTTCTTCGTCGGAGGGAGAAAAATAGAACTTTTAAAGTTAGAGGGCAAAAACTTGTCATGACTATTTTATAAAAAAAAATTAAATTAAATAGGAGAATGGCCAATCTTAGTATCTATACTTAAGTCAAAGTCATTAAAAATATTAATGTTTTTTTCTTGCCATCTCAATGCCTATACCATTTGTTGGTAGCCAAAACACTACTTTCGACCATTTCCTAACAAAATTAGGCGAGAAGAGTTTGTGCATTGTACATGCCTTCATTCTTTGAGGGTAAAATAGTACATTCACTATTTGTGAAAGACTTAATAGGTTTTTAATTAACTTTATTTTGATGATAATAAATTAGTACTAATGATGTTTCAAGTTTATCTTTTTAGGAAATTTTGGATTACATCAAAGTACATCATGAAAAAGATTAATTGTACATTTAAGTACGAAGTCTTGTGGGATTTAACATCTTGAAGATTTAAATACTTCAAGTTGTGAAGAATCAGACTAGTAACTTGGTTGGGTAATAATTCTATATCTTTGTACCAAGTTTAGTTTTTGATGATTCTTGCATTAGAAAATAATTTCTCAAAAAATCATCATTTAAATCATTCTAAATATTTACATTCGTGAAAGCATGTTTCAAAATTTATTTATGTAAGTATTTTGGAATGTCTTTTAATGATTATGTTTTGAAATATAAAAAATACAAATGGTTTTGGTCAAACAGTTTTTCTGGACACAGGCTGTCCAGGTTTTGGACAGTCTAAACTTTCTGAGTCAAAGTCCAAACCCTACTGAAATTTTTTAAAACAGTCAAAATTATAATAGTTGTGGGTTTCTTTCCCAAACGTTTTATAAACTTCCAAAACCTTTTGAAAACTGATTCTTTATGCATAAAACACTTGGAAATACATTCGAGCTTATCTTACATCCACATTACAAAGATTTATACAAGAATATAGTGCTTTGCGAAAAATCATCTAGGGACTTGATTAGGAGCTAAATTTGTATCCATCTCACTCCAAAAGGGAAGCACCTCTAGTATCATTGCTTCATCTTGTTTATTTTGGGTTTACTAGGTTGTCTTTGTGACAAAAAGTCCTTGGAAAGGACTATCTTAGATTGTTTTTGTATTGAAATACTTGGGTTTGTGGCCCTTGATTCTATTGTTGTTTGATTTTAGTGGATTTGGAGAAAATCCTAATGTAGAAAGAAAACCTTGGGTAATAGACTAGACTCACAAGGGTGAGTTGAACCACTATAAATTCTTTTGTCTCTTGAATTTACTTGGCTTTTATCATTTTATTTCTTGAAAAATCTATTAAGTAACTTCTTTGCACACCAAGTGTTTGATAAATTGTCCAAACCAAATAATTTTCAGTTTTTTGAGAGATGCTTTAATCTTTAACTTTGAAAAAGTTTATAAAAATCTAATTCACCCCCACAGTTTTTTCAATTGGTATCAGAGCGGGTCTTCTATTTTTGGGTTACACTCCTTGAAAGCAAAGATCCTATAGCCACCTTAAATAATCTTTCTTTTGTTGAAGGTTCTTCTATTCATAGACCTCCTCTTTTTTATGGAACCAATATAGATGTTGGAAAAATTGTATTCAAATTTATGTTTTGTCTATGAATTATTAATTGTGGAATATTATCTCCAATGGTCCCTTTGTTCCTACAAAGAAGGAGAATCATATGATCATGCCAAAAAGAGAAGATGATTTTGATGAGAAGAAAATAAGTCTTAATTATCAAGTTATGAATATCTTATCTTGTGCACCTGATGACAAAAATATGATAGAGTGAGTGGATGTAAATCAACAAAATCAAATGTGGAAAGTACTTGAAGTGACATATGAAGGAACAAATCAACCTAATAGAAATAAGGAAGATGATGAAGAACAAGAAGAAATGGAAAACAATTGCTTCATGACTATTGATGATGAGGTAAAAGATTCTACAAGTCAAAATGATTGTAATTGTGATAATAATGATCATTAAGATGTCTTGAATGAGTTACTTGATGAGGTTAAGAAATTAAAAAAAAGGAATTTGAGCTTAAGAAACAAGGTCGAAAATTTAATTGAGGAACACTATCATCTTCAAAAAGAAAACAAAAAGTTGCTGATGACATTACATGAGTTAGAACAGAACATAAAATTACTTGCATGCTTTATTGATCCTTGATCATTGAGAAAAATGAACTTAGAGATAAAGTTAACTTTCTTGACACCTTACTTGTTGAGCACGGCTTATTGAAAAAGAAGGTTGATGATTTGAATGCTTTTCTTTCCAAGTTTACATGTGGAAAAGATAACTCAGATAAATTGCTTGGTAAGCAAAAGCCATACTTAAATAAAAATGGATTAGGACATTCATCTTCACGCAAGCATACAAATGATAGAAATCATCTCTTAAAGGAATTAGCTTATAGTTGACAACCATAAATTGTTCCTATTGTAATAGAATTGGACATGTTTATTAGATGTCATGCTAAAAGATGAATTGAATCCAATATGAAATCTATTTGGAGAATAAAAAGTTCTTCATTATTAATCCCCAAGGACGTAAAAAGATTTGGGTACCTAAGGAATTCTCTTCTCATAGATGTCCTTGAAGTCAAATAAGAGGATGAAATTCAAGAACATTAAGTGATCTTTTGATAGTGGATGCCCAAGGCATATGACTGGAAATTCCTTTCCTCTTGAAAACTTCACTTATTGGAGGGAGGATTTGCTACCTTTGGTATTGGTATGAAATGCAAATGCTTGGAGTTTGCAATGTAAATAAAGCAATTTCACCTTCATTAAAAAATGTGTGAATGATTAATATCTTGAAATGCAATCTGTTGAGAATGTCTCACTTGTGTCATTAGTCTCATAATTGATTTCAAAAATGAATTCGTGCTCTATCACTTATGAAGGATGTGAATTTTTCTTCCGAAAGAATTGTGTTAGTATCTATGTACATTATTTTGATGATCTAGTTTAATTTGAATTATTTGGCATAAAATGATGATGACAATGAATCTTATTTGTGGCATCATAAACTTGAGCTAGTTGGTATAGATTTGCCAAGTGATTTGTCTAAGCATGATCTTGTTAGAGGTCTTCCCAAAATTCATTTTCAAAAAGATAAAATTTGGGACGCTTCTCACTTCGGTAAACAAACAAAGATCTCTTAAAAAAAAAGGGAAGATTATTTCTACTTCGAAACCTCTTGAGCTTGTTTTCATGTATGTACTTGTTTGATCCTATGATATTTATTCATATTCTGTTTTTATAATTTTTTTTATAGAAGGATGAAACTTTTGACAGTTTTGTAATTCCCTTTAAGAATATTTAAAACTTACTTGATTGCACATTGATTTACATTAGAAGTGACTACGGTAAAGAATTTCTCAATAAACGTTTTTCCACTCTGTGATGTATTTGGCCCCAAAGACTTCTCAACAAAATGATTCTATGAAAATATGACATGCACTATGATTTGTAAAAACTCTTTGCCAAAATACTTTTCGGCGAAGGCCATCAGTAACTCTTCTCATGTTATGAATCTTGTTCTATTTAGTTCTTCTATAAAAAAAACTCCACATTACTCTTCAAATATTCTTATTTCACAGTGTTTGGGCACAAATGTTTTATTCTCAATGAAAAAAAATTATTAATCTTACATTTGATGAGTATAACATGTATACCTTGAGAATAGATGTTAAAGACGATGTAGGTACAAGTGAAGATATCAACTTGATTAAAGCAAGATGGGGTGGATCTCCATATCATAAAGACAAAGAAAATGTGGAAGAGAACCTTGAGAAGACTCTTGATGAAAGGGATGAGGAAGAGGAACAATGGGTCTCTAATAAATACAACATCCCAAAGGATTGGAAGTTTGCAACTCATTATCTCAAAGAATTGATCATTAGATCATTATCACAAGGGCAAACTAGTGAAGAAATTTTCATCAAACAAGAAAAGTATATACCGAAGCTTCTTAAAAGATTAGAAATGAATGAAACAAAAGTCATTGGCACTTATATAAGCACATCTATCAAGATGGGCAAAGATGAAATTGGTATAAAGATAGATGAAAGCAAGTATTGAGGTATGCTTGGTAGTTTACTTTATTTGACTGTTAGTAAACCGGGTACTATGTTAACTGTGTGTTTACGTGCTAGATTTCAATCATGTCGTTAGGAATCTCATCTATGTGCTATTAATTGTTTTCATAGATATTGCATTTAAACCTACGATTATAGTTTGTGATATTCTAGAATTTTTATTAGTTTTATTTTTTCGTTCCTTGTTGATGTTGGTTTTAAAGTTGAAGCTAAGAGTTTTGAAACATATAGTTAAGAGAGTCTTTCATATCTTGATATGGAGTAAGCATGCATTTCACCTTTCATAGTTGAGGCAAAATATATTCTTGTGGCAAGTCTTTGTGCAAAATTATTTTGAATGAAACACAAGTTACTTGACTATGGACTTATATTTGAACATGTGTAAAAAGGTGTCATTTCTATGGATTATGTGTGTGCAAATTAGCAAATTTCTGATATCTTTACTAAACCATTACCCAAGGATTGTTATATCTATCTAAGAACTGAATTGGGTATCTCAAAATTCCAATAGTCTATTGGAAGCAGGCTCAAGACTTTGGACGCAAGTTTGGACCGTCAACTTTAGCAACTCTTGTACATACCCATTTTCAGTCAAATTTAGCCCTTCGAGTCAACCCATGTTATCAAAACTAAATTGTTCTAATTAAAATCAGCCCCAAATAATTTTAACTCAAAACTACATAGTTCTGGTTTCCAAAAATAAAATAAAATAAAAACATTGAATTATTCCCTATTGTGCTTTCTTCTTAACCCAATACCCCAATTAAAAAAGTTAACCCTAATTTCTCAAAAAAAAAGGGGGAGTGGGGGAAGGAAGCAAATGGGTGATTCTCTACCTCATCCTAGATTTGCTGCGACCGACGACACCCCTTTGTTTATCAAATTGTATTTTATTTTTTTGTCAGTCGCCCAACTTAGTTCATATCATCACCTACTGTCACCTGGAATATTGGTCCTCGTGATGTTGAAAGCACTGGTCTGCAACTCTGTTCACTATGAGGGTGATCTTTACTATGGAAGTGGCTCTGCGACTCAATATAGGTCCTTGTTTCTTCATGCAGTTCAAACTTTCTCTGATAAGCTGAAAAGTTATGTTGATCATTGAAATTTCGTTCTTAAACTGTTGTTTTGTTTGGAGTGATTGGAATAATAGTTGAGTGCTTTACTATAATAATTACTGTTTGTTTTGCACTAGTATGTCATTCCACTGGTTTCTTACTTAGTCTCTTATAGTCATGAACTCCTGTAGTTTTTCATCAAAGCTATATGGTCTGTGGATTTGCTATTTGATATTTTATACTGGTTCCTTTGGTTTAGTTTTACGTGACTGGTTTGCTTGTCTTGTTCTCCATTTATTTTACTTGATTTCTTTGGAGGATTTACCTAAAGATAATTTGTTGTGGATTTGTTTGCTTATGAATTACTACTAGTTGTATTGTGGTTTGGTTATAGAAATTCTGCCACTCTCAACTGCAACACCGTCTCTCTGGAATGAGTTCACGCTGCTTACCGGTGTTAGGTTGTTACTCACTGGTCACTGCTCATATCTCACTACTTACCCTTCCATTGAATTATTTAAATATCTCAAATAGGAAGAGCAAGAAACAAGGGTGGAAGGAAAGAAAGTTATGCTACTTTGATAGCATTGATGTTTTTTGTCTTTGAATGTTTTTAAAAAAAGAAATGACTTCAGAATAGTGTGGACTAAAAGGAAAATTTTCTGATGGCTTCCTTTGAGTACTAAAAATCTGTTATTTTGATAGAATGAAGGTTTCTCTAGAAAACTACTGAATCTTTGTCCGAATTAATCTTCATAATGCAAATTTTTAGATCTTTGAAAGTTTTGGGTTCACTCACTGGATTACTAGTTCTGAAGGAATGTAAACTTTATATTTCCTACTATCTATTTTTGGAATGTTAGAGCCGTCAGCTAAAGGCTGCGAATATTGTTGGATTTCCAGGGATACCTTCAAAAGAGACAAACATATGTCCATTTAGTTTGTGTTCCAGAAATTTGTGCCCACTTTGCAAGTAAAAAAAAAAAGGGTTTATTATTTGGCTTCTCTATAATCGTCACTAGAAAATTTCTCTCAATCATTACTTCTCTCTTGCCAACATGGTCATTTTATCTTGTGGGGATAAATTGGAAAACTCTTGATGTATTACATGATAAACATTGCTGATCCACTATGTATATCGAACCACAAGGAGCTATGGGCACCTGTAAATAGTATAATTCATCTTCCATGAGAAAATGATGAAAAATTTAGTGGATATGTTATAATACTCTCATGGCTGGTTAGATGAACAAGTCTAAAGTTTCTCCAAACATATGGAGAAAAATTTTCTCAACGATCTATAAAAGAAAAAGAAACTGATGACACAACAAATTGAAATAGATTCAATCATGAAAAGTTGATTTTTTGAAGTTGAAATTTTAGTTCATGGGAGTCAAACTGAGAATTATGAAGAAAATGAGTTGGAAGCCAAGAATGATGCAACTATTAAGGCTGTTTAAAGGGGGGAAGTATTGAAGAACAATGAACATCAAACACAATAGACTCCCAAATTGAAAACATCTCCATTGTTGATATGAAAGTTGAGATTGAACGAAGCATGGAAAATTGTAGATGAAGAAGAGTTTGGTAAGTTGGATGGGGACTACTTGACATTCTAATCTTGCTACCAGACCAATCCATGCTACTACTTGCAACCTGTGTCTGACTACTACAAAATTTGGACAACAACCAGTTTATCTGTAACTACTCCTTGATTCCTTTTTTAGATGGTATTAGATGTTTATTATAATATGTGGCTTTTTGCTGTACATGTCTTAATTTCTAAGTGTGTTGAGAGTGCTTTTTGATGATGCCAAAAAGGGGAGAAGAATTGTCATGGTTGGTTTTCTATGCTTGTTTTATAGTTTTATGATTATTGTGTAGACTCTTGGAAAGTAAATGATGAAAATGCATTATTTTATGACTTATACTTTGTTTTATGATGACGGCGATGCAAGGTCTTTATTGCTTATGTTGCTTGAATTACTTATTATGGCTTGGGATTTGGTTAGTTGCCATGAAGATATTCTCATTGCTGTTGAATTATTATTAAATAAGATACTTTGTGGCTATCTTCATAAAACTTTAGAAAAACCAGAATAGATTTTATGGATTATTAAACTTGTAGTTGGTGTATTTGATGAAAATGGTTTTTTAACAAACAGTATGACATAGTATATTTGTACATGAAGTTGAAATAAGTTTTATGGTTTATATATATCATGCATTAAATGCTTGGGGTGCTATATGAACTGCTTGAGGTTTGCTTCAGGTTGGAAACTTCAACATACAAACGAAACTCTGTTAATTTTTTTTTAAAATAAAATTGTACTTTTATAAGTGAGAGGGAGTTTAATGACTTATATATGTTTCAATACCACACATCTTTTGGAAGGAATTAGGCTTGGAGGTAGGTTGGGCCATTTAGGCCAGTTAAGCTGTTATTATTGTGTTTATCCTTATCTTAACTTGGCCATTTATTGAGAGGGAACAATACTTGCTTGAATTATATTCTTTTATGCTTCTAATTTGATATATCCTTGTGCTTATTTGTCTTATAGTTTGTCATCATAAAAAAGAGGGAGATTGAAAGCCCTAATAGGTTTTTAATTAACTTTATTTTGAACATTATATAATATTTTTTATTAAATCTTTATTCTCGAATGGTTTCAAAATATCTGCACAATTTTAAATGATTTCAAAAGGAATTTGTATATGAAATATCTGATTTGAAGGAGTATTTTGTAGTGTAAGGCTCTAGTTACATGTTAGTTTGTTTGGGGAACATGTTCCATTTCTATCTGAACCCATCAAGCGTGGTAAAAAGGTCCAAATTTTTTTGTCTGACTAGCTATCATAGAAGGATAAACAGCTGGGTTTGAATTGACCAATAAGTTTATATGTTTGTTGAAGTCGAGATCTAAGACATTTTGATTCGTGAATGTTTTTTGATTATGATAATTTTTTCAATATTCTAATTTATGATATTCTAAAAGTTTTTGATTTAGATAATGGTTCTTCATTTTCATTTATGATATGCTAAAAATGTTTTTGTTTGATTATTTTTAAATGTTTTTAAAACAGAGTGTACCTATTATTTACTGGGTTTTTAGCTCATGGTTTCATTTTTTTTTAAAATTTTCTACTACAAATTTACTAACATTTGGGGATGAGCAATTTGAAGAATAGGTGTTATTGAGGATGCATTAATATCTATTTGCGATGAGATTTGAAGTATTTGTTATTGGCTTATTGTAATCTTAGTTTATTATGTTCAAGGAAATATTTATGTATGAATATTTTTTGATTTAATTATTTGGTTTAAATCATTTAATTATTTTTGTTAAAATTTCTAGTATTAGAGGCTTAGAACTCTTGAGGGCAACCTAATGAGTTCTGTCATATTACATGTCAAGCAAGGTTTTTGAATCCCAGGTCAAACTTTCATGGCATAACATAGGTCATTAAAGTATTTTTAGGGATGAAGTTCCAGAATGAAGAAGAATTGCAACTAATCAAGAGATAGCTACTAATTGGAGAGATTCCAACAACTTGATAAACACAAAAGGGCTTGTATTTTTGTTGGTGATTGGATTCATGTTCATATTCAATCAAAGATTTTAATTTGTTCAACTACAACCTTGTAAAGAATTGAAAGTGAAGGTCAAGTTGGGTGGGGACACTCTAAATTAGCCAAAGTCTAATAGGGTTATCAAATTTGGTTCTTTTATATTTCTACACTTAGTAATATTATGTTTTTAATTTTAACACTTGACACTTAAATAAGTCTTAAGACAGTTACAACACACATGATGTCCTTAATTTATGCATAATTAGGCTTTGTTTTGTATCTCTTTTGCTTCATTATTTGATACAACTTAGCCTAAGTAGGTCATTTTTAAGAAAATGTTCAAATTTATTTTGTAACTAATTGATGGCGGCTTGAAATGGTTAATAAATGGAGTTGATAGGGCACCACCAATCTGATTCATACCATCAAGCTGTGGATGATACACCTACCACCTGCTAGAGACGGAGTTTGAGAGCCTTTTCACAAATTCTGTAGTCGAAGCTAGACACCAATACCTAACTAGCACCTAGAATTACTAAGGGCCCTCCCGATTTTATTTAGAATTTGAAGTTTTATTAAAGAAAGGCGCTTTTAGCCTATTTAGTAATTTATGTTTAGGTCAAACTATAGTTTGATTCCAAATATTTTTTTTCAACCACTATGGTTCCTGATCATATTATTATTAATATTTTGTTCCAAATTGTCATTGCTATTAAATCGTGGTACAAAACTGGTCACATTAATAATTTTAAAGGACAAAATGTTAATTGTCATTTTCAAATTTAAGATTAAATTAAATTGAGATTGAATTTAAATTCTCTAATAATTTTGATTGGGCATTTCGGGTTAATTTGGTGTATCTGTTAGTCCTATGATAATAAGATTTTTCTCTTCTTTTTTGAATCCTGGGGTTAGATTCTGTGTGGAAAGTTAATATTGACAATTTTGACCTTTTAAAATCGTCATAATGTGACTAGTTCTATATTATGACTTGTCAGAGAATGACAATTTGGACCAAAATGATTAATCATAATATGATGAGGGACCATAGTGACTTGAAAAAAAATTATGAGTTCAAACTATAGTTTTGCTGAAACACAAGGGACTAAATGGACTAAATGCCCTAAAGAAAGTCTTTTGTAATAGAAATCTAATTACTTTATAATTCGTGATAGAAATCTAATTAGTTTCTTGTTTTAGGATATTTACTTATTTTAAAGGAGTCATAAACTTCTATAAATATGGCTTTTCTCATAGATTTAAGCACAAAAGTTCAAGATTGATTTCCAAAAAGTCCAGAAGACAAAAAAGGAATTGATTTCTATTAGACAAATCTTTTATATCTCTTTTATTTGTTATGTTTGGTTTCTTTCTTCTTGAATATTTGATATTCTTCATTGAATATTTATACAATTATTTTTGTCGTATTATTAACTATGACTTATTGATTTAACTTGATCACCTATATTGTTTTGCATGATTAAACAGTTAGGGTTTAAATTCTATTGCTATGATTAATAAATCCATTAAGTAGTAACGATTTTTTAAATTAAGTTTCAACTGCTAACTTAATTGAACAATATCGGGAATTGTATGAATCAAATCGTGTGAGATTCGACTTTGTATATAATTCGACTTCGATGATGTCTTTCTCTTTAATGTGATTTGATTGATCAGATCCTTTTTTTATTAAGATTTAGGTTTAATTGATTAAGTTAGAGATTTTATTACTCAAAGGAATTAATTTATTTAAAGGCTAGGAATTTGCACTCTACGGAAATTCTAAAAACAATTGCTCATCTATCTTATTTGATCAATGATTAGCATTATAGTAATTCACATACATATTGCTTCTTGTTCACAACTTTCTCATCTATATATTATTTTATAGTTTTATTTAAAAAAAAATTTACAAGCTTTCAAAAATCCCAAACTTGTTGATTGATTTTTATTAAACTTAAATTCAATTCTCAAAGGGATTGACCTTGCATAATTGAATAAATTTGGATAGGGACGGATTCAATTTGTGTGTGTTGTGAGGATCAAATCCAGTAATTCACAACATGGATCAAGTATAATATTGTAGTAACTTACACGTAAGTAAAAGATCTCCTTGACTTTTATAATAAAACAAAAAGAAAATCCAATTATGAACTAAAGGACTTGTATAGAAAGGTCCTTACGCTTGAGATAAATGTTTTAGGATCAAATTGATCAATCATCTATCATCCAGAAAGATGGGGGATCAATAAAGTACAAAAATTATTTCTGCCTACATGTAAAGCATAGTTATCATTGAACACAGTAATGTTGCTGTGTAGAAAATATAACTTGCCTTTTGGTCAGCTATTTCCTCTTTGTTTAGCCAAATGTTAGTCTTTAAACAACTACTTAACATTAATCTTTATTACTACTTTTTCAATCCAAAATAGCGTGTTCACTCATTTTTATCTTAAATTGTCTTAAAAAATAAACATCCACGTTCCTAAAATATTGATATTGCAACTACCACATTTTGTTTAGAGTCTATAGCCGTTTTTTGTGGATGCGCATAGGACCCAACCCAAGAGGATTTTGGTGAGATTTGAACTCGAAATCTATGGTACTTACTCTAGCAACTATAGCATTATAATCTATTAACTTAAGCAAGGTTGAACACTCCTTAATATTTTGCCAACTGAAAGGTAGGCATTTAATTAGTTTTAACATGAAGTGTATATATACCTAATAATATGTTTAAAATAATACTATTAGATTATTGGTAGTGTAACTCCATAAATAGAAACCTATACAGATTTTGTTATATTCCAAAAAACTTGAAGAAATATATGAAACTACATATATACTTGGGAAGGATTCTCCTTTCAGGTTTCTTTTTATGTGTTTTCATTTCTCTAAGGAAGAATCAAAATGAATGGACCAAGTGGTTTAAAGGCTAAAAAGCTGACAGTGACAACTTTTGCATCAAAAGGATTACATTTAGATTCAGGCTCCACTTCCATGTTCTCATTATGTACCTAAGACCTCGTAAAGAGGGGAACAAAGTTTTAAAGCAATACTGTCAAAGTTGATACCCTTCTCAAAAATTGAACCTTTGGATGCCCTTAAATGCATAAATGAACAAACGGTCAAAATTTATTGTCCCAATATTACTTGATAAATAACAAGTGAGAAGAAAGATGACGAATACCATGCAAAGGAAGCATAAACCATTGACCATATAAGCAAAGTTCAAAACCAAAAGCATTTGAGCAAAAAAAAAGTATCATCTTATAGGAAAAGGAAAATTCTGAGAAGAGAATAAGAAATAGTTGGTTTGTTGATGTTCCTCACAAATGGACATCTTTGGATATGTATCTCATTGAAGAGAAAGTCAAATGTTCCCTTATTCAAAGACTTGAAGAAAAAGGGAGGCTACATTTGGATGTTCCCTCAACTAATTCAGATTGTTTTGCACTAACCACTAGTGAATGAGATCCAGCTACCATTGCCATAGGTTCATCAACATAGTCTCTTATAACAACACCATAGCTCTTTCCTTCATTCTTTGGATGGTTATGTTTAAGAAAATTAGTAAGAAGACTCAACTAGTTTTTCACCGTTACACCAAGATTCTCCACTTTTTTCCTGAAAAACAAAACTATTTCTTGCAAACCAGATGGACCATAATAGCATAGTTGTTTCCACAATAACCATACCTTCTCTTTAGATTGAGCAAAAAAAAAAACAAATTCTAAAACTGCCAATATGTTAATATTTACCTGATGCCAAGCCATCCTAGAAAAAGAGCAGTATACTAAAGCATGGAAATCATCTTCTACCTTTTCACAACATCTTAGACATTTCTTAATATGCAAATATATTTATTCCCACCAACTCATTATTGCAAGGAAGAAAGGTATGACATAGCCTCCATACAAAATGAGAAACCTTACCTTCATTCTCCATACAGATATCTACGGAGACGCCAATACAGAAGATGTCTAGTCTTTAGTTTGCTCTCTCCTTCTACATAATTGCAAACCAAGTTTATAAGAAAATGGATTATAATGCCAAATACATCAATCAATGCCCATAATAGGACCAGGATAAAGAGAAAGAATGAGTTCTCTATGCTTGGTAAAAAAAAATAATAATAATGTTACTTTACAAGAGGTTTGTTCCATGTTCCATTTCTTATCAAATAAGATACAAGCATCGTTGACCTTAAGAAAAAATTCCAGGATATAAGCTTAAAATAATATGGCATTGGCAACTGAGGATCCTCAAAAACCTTAATGCTTGATCCAAGTCAAAAAAAAAAAAAAAGGATCTCCCAAAAAAACAATTTCTTGGGAAGTGCTTTGCCTTCAACAACCTTGAAGCAAGAGATTTTCAATTGTTCAAAATATGCCAACATTGCTTTGCCAATAATGCTTGATTGAATACATAAAGATCTACGAATCCCCTCATCTTTTGATCTGCAAAATGTCTTTCATGATTACCAGTGAATACCATGCTTTTCATCTGCATTACTCCTCCAAAAAAAAAAAAAATTGAATCAGAGAGGTAATCCCTTTGGTTACTTATAAATACATAAAATTGGTTTGAATGGATTGCAAAACTGACTTTATGAGGATTTCCTTTCCTTCTTTAGACAACAACTTTTCCTTGCTCTCATGAGTCTTCTTCCATATTTTTTTCTTATACAAAAGAAAAAAAATCTCCTTTTTAGAACCTCCAATGATGTAAGGCAACCCTAGATACTTTACCAATATGACCATGCATATTTAATTTCATCAAAATATCGAATTGAATATATTTTGGAATAGAATTTGTGAAATATACTTCTGAAAATTGATTTTTTGTCCAAAAATAGTTCCATACAAATCAAGTACATTCATCAAAATAGTTCTGCTATTTAAAAATGGTCACATAAATAACAAACAATTATTCGTAAAAAAAATATAGATATGATAATATAGGTCCACCACTTCCCATTTTTAAGCCATCCAAACATGTTTGAAAAACCTAAGAGGGGGTGACTTAGGTTTTTAGAAACTTTTCCAAAGTTATAAATTAAACCTTCCCTTGAAAAACTAAAAATTATTTGTTTTGGGCAATTTATCAAACACTTGGTATGCAAAGAATTTACTTCATATATTTTTCAAGAAATAGAAATATAAAAGCCAAGTAAATTCAAAGACATAAGGATAGTGGTTACCTTATGATTTTCCCAAATCCACTAAAATCAATCAACAATACAACCAAGGGCTTCAGTCCCAAGTTTTACAAATAATCACAAGCTAAGTTAATCCATTCCATGGATTTTGTGTCACAAAAACAACCTAGTAAACTCAAGATTATTAAGATATAAAATGGGTACAAGAGGCACTTCCTTTTGGAGTAAGATGTAAAAGATGAAGCTTTAGCAAGCCTCTTGATGATACTTTGATGCACTAGTATGTGAATGAATTAAATCTTTGAAACTTGATGAAATTCTTTCTCTTGAATGTTTTCAGACGTTTTGGAGCAGAAGAGATAGGTTTGGAATGGTTTTTCAGATTCAAATGGGCTCTAGGAGCTAAAGTAACAACGGTTTGGATACTGATTCAGAAAGTTTGGACGGTCTAAAACCGAGAAGGTCAGTGTCCAAAGAAATTCCAGTAGCATTTTAGCGTTGCTTCAGATAATTCAGACTATACAAAACCAAGGCAGTCAGTGTCCTGAAAAATTGTTTGATCAAACCATTTGTATTTTATGATATTTCAAAATATAGTCATTAAAAGAAATTCAAAAATACTTAGATAAATAAATTTTGAAACATGCTTTCATGAATGTAAATATTTTGCAAGATTTAAATGGTGATTTTTAGGAAATTATTTTCTAGTGCAAGAATCATCAAAAAGTAAACTTGTTACAAAGATATAAAATTATTACCCAACCAAGCTACCAGTCTAATTCTTCAAAACTTGAAGTCTTCAAACTCTTTGAGAGGTTAATTCTAGAAAGACTTCATACTTGTACGACAATTAATCTTTTCATGAGGTATTTTGATGTAGTCCAAAATTTAATAAAAGACATAAACTTGAAGCTTCATTAGTACTAATTTGTTATCATCAAAACAAAGTTAATTAGAAGCCTATTAGGTCTTTCAATGTTGATTCACCATTTTTTTTTAATCAAACTAGGAAAACCTTCCACACACAAAATAAATAGATATTAAGAGAGGGGATCACCATGACGAAGATCCCTTGTTGGATGAAAAGTCAATATTGGAGATCCATTAATCCAAACTTGATATGTTGTAGACGTCACACACAAAGATTTAGATTATTAGGAAAATGCATTTTTCCTAAGACCCACTCCAAATAAACCCATTATATTCGAGTTTTGTAAAAACTTGGTTATCTTTTTTTACCTTTGTCCTTTAAATGTTTATGTATTATCCTAAAACTTTGAAACTACCTTACTTTGAAATATCTATCCTCACTAGTTTAATCAACTCCTTATTTATTAATTTGCTTGTGTGTGTCTATTTGTTCATTTGTTTATTGATGTCTTTAAAATTTGTTACATTATTTAATTAATTGAATTTTGAAATTTAAAGAGTGTGAAAGTTGAATTTTATTTATCTCCTTGACTTGGTTAGGTTTAGTTTTTGAAGATTGGGAATTGTTTTTGTCAAATAAAAATTGAATTTGAAATGTAATGATTTAAATTTTAGAAAAGTATTTGATTCAATTCTAGTTTAGTCAAGTATACATTGTAATTTTAATTAGGTGACCAAGCAAGCTCCAATGAAGCAGAAAATTTGTGGTCTTGAACCTCACAAATATTAGTTTGGTGTTTAAGAAAAGAAAAAAAAAGGCATTTCTATACATCAACCATTTATGCTTAACTCAGAATATCTAAAGACTTTATTTTCATCTCTTTATATACGTAATAAACTAACATAAATTTATTTATACCAAATCCAATCACCTTTCTCTCGTAAAGGATATGTGCTTATATTTTAGTCATTTTAGTTCGATCCCACAAAAAAGGAAAGGAAAAAACTCATAACATATAATAACTTACCCAACTCGTTAAATTTACAAAACATTTTGATTTCCCAACTGATAGAATCGATCAAGCCATTATCCTAAAATTCATATCTAATATCACTCAATCTCACCAGCAATTACGAACAATAACCCGATGATTACAAGCATGTAATCTAAGAAGTCCAATAGCCTTTTTCTTAACTAACTCGTGGTCTTTGGTGCTGTTTCGAGATAGGGTTCAAGAGTGTGTAGAATCGGTGTGAGGAAGTACGGATTCAAACAAAAATTCTATCCCATAGAACGAAATTCCTAGATTTGGTAAATTATATATTTATTAGGTTAATTTGTGTTTTTTAAATTCCTTCCAATCTCAATAAGAAGGTCTTACATGAAAATTCCACCTCCCCCAACTGGTGAAACTATTGCCAATTATTTTCTTTTAGTTGTCAACTGTGACTATGTGTGACATAACTTGATTTTAATTCATGCTTTTAACTAAAGTGGTCCCATATGTTTGAACAAAACGTTGCTGGATTTCTTATATTTTTTCTTTTAGCAGTTATGGTCCTTCACGAATTTACATGTTCATTGGAATAGTCTAAACCATCTACTTCCAATCAATCACATGGATGTGCCCAACACATGACCTATTAAAAGGGGTAAAAATGTTTTTTTATGAATCCAACCACTCCTAAAGCATTAAAAATAATAAAAAAAAATCTTTTCGCCCCTTATGCTGTGTGTCTCTGCCTCGACAAGTCCATCATTACGTTTTGTCCTCAATATCTATGTATAGGATTTATGTAATTCATTCCAATAGGCATTTAGATCAGTAGGGCAATTCATGCCCCAATTTATCCAACCTAATTGTGGCTTGTAAATGAATTGGACGAGCACTTGGGTGATGATTGTAAAGAAATGGTTAGTTTGCCTTTGTTTATAATGGGTACTTTTCGACCCCATACAATATTTTTAACTGTTGTAAGAATACATAAAATTATTTTCATTTATATGTAAAAAGGATGAAGGACCAGTTTTCTAATGATGTCGTTGATCATATTAATAAAATTAACACTTTTTACAGCAAAAAAAAATATATATATATATATGTGTGTCTATATTTAATAGTCATACCTTTTGTTTTGGAATTTTGATGAATTACAAAACCTTCAATATCTATGACAAGATTTGTCAAACATTCCTTCTCTTCCTCTTCTACATGCCGGCTATTTGACAATGGCATAAACTTCTTCTAAAACTTACTAAGCTACTCTTTGTAATAGTAATAGATAGAGTTAAGATTTTAGGAATGGCTATTATGAGCATTGTCCTGCTTCATGAGGAATGTTGCTTATACGGATGACAGTTGTTTAGCGTGGAGGAAAGTGAGAGGTGAGCACGCAGTGGGAGTTGAAGGTAAGAAATATTGGCATATTTATTATTATTATTATTATTATTATTATTATTATTATTATTATTATTATTATTATTATTATTATTATTAATGATTGTTTAGGGGTGGTTAGATTTATTCAGGATTCATAAAATATCATTACTGTCAATTTTAATTTGTCATGTGTTGGGTACATGCATTGCTCCATCATGGAATTGGGCGGAAATAAATGGTTTAGACACTTAAATTTGTGAGGGACCATAAACCCTGAAAAATAACACAAGGTATCCAACAATATTTTGGCCCAAATATATAGGGCCACTTTGACAAAAAGCCCTTTTATTATCGAACAAAAGTGCTCTTGTGTGTTATGTTGTAAATATCAATTTTGATAGCTCTTTATTACCTAAATATTTATTACCTAAATATAGAGTTCTTTATTATTTCGTTTACATTATGATCTGTCTATAGGTGTCACTGACACACCTCTTTCCCTCTCTCAATTTCTTTGCCATGTATAAAGTTGTTTGCAATTTCTATTACCTTCCCATTTTAGAGTTCGAACAAGTTTTTCATTGTCTTTAGATTAAAGACAATGATTTTTGGTGTTTATGGGGATTGTTAAAGTAGCAAACTATAGTTCTGGTACACTAATTAAATTCATGATCTCATTTGAAAGCGGTCGAGAGCCACTTATGGTCTTCATATCCTTTTCCTTTCTTTACCTTTTCCGCTTGTGGGTGTGGATATCTTGTTTGAAATAACATTATGAGTTTTTAACTTTGTGAAATTTAGGTGATATTATTAATTTACTGATAAAAACAATTAGAATCTTGATAACTTAAAATTTTGTGGCATGTTACCATTGAGATAATTGTGGCACAAGAATTTAATTACTTATTTCAAGTTTTGCAATACATGAGAGAGAGAGAGAGAGAGAGTTGTGATTTACAAGAATTTTGTAGTCAAAGTGATAGTGATTGTTGTTTTAATGTGGTGACTTGTGTGATGATGGTCCCATTTCTCCATTACAGCATGTAGGAAAATAGAAATAACATTGGGGCTAAATTTTAATAATGTTCAAATATTACAATTAAAAATTAGGAATTTACCTCTACTTTGTGTTCACTTTTGTCAAAAAGATGATTTGAAGGTGACTACTAGTTTGGTTGGGAACCGCTTAAGTATCGATGAATTTATCAAGGCCTAGTTGTGCTAAGATTCTTGTTGAGGTTGATCTTTTAGGTTCTATTCCTAAAGAACTTTGGATTCAAACTGGTGATGATATTTTTCAACAAGTTATTTTGAAAGTATTCCCTCTTACTACTGTAAATGTTTGCATTTGGGTCAAATTTCTTGTCTTTCTAATCTTCCTTCCAACTTTTTTGATAATACTCTAGCTCCTGTGCCTTCTATTTCTCCCTTTGCTTTTACTTAAATTTTCAGCTATTCAGTCTTCTAAAAACCCCTCCCTTATTCTGCCCTAAAACTCTCCTCTAGCTCCTCAAGATCCCAAGCCATCCAAAATTACCAAACTTAAAATCCTACCTCCTAAGAAATCTAAAATTGCTCCCAAGTTATTCATACCACCAACCTATCTGAATCACCTGATTTACTCCCTATTCTTCTATCTCTACTTCCCTCCCTTCCCACTCCTCTTACCACCCCTCTTACAATCTCTAGTCTCTCCCCTAATTCTTCTCAAATTCCTAACCCCTGCTCGCCCTTGTTTGCTCAATCATGGCATATCTTTCATTCCCTCTATTTCTTTTAAAAAATCTTCCAAGTCTAAGGTTTCTATTCTTGGCGTATCCAAATTGAAAATTAGACCCCTGTCTTCTCCTTCTTTCCATCTAGATGCGTTTTTGGATGTTGATTTTTTGAATGATCACCAATCTCCTGATACTGTGGGGGAATTTTTTATGCCCACTCTTAAACATTGGTCTTCTTATGATATTTAGTGAGTGTGGTTGTCAGCTTTTTGGGACAGTTGGGCTTACGTCTTTATTTGGATTACTAAGTTGCTGATTTTTTGACAAAGATTTTATTTGTTGTTAGGCTATACTAGAGGATTTACACGATTTGAATTTTTATGTTTTCCCTCTTTTTTTTTTCTCATTTAGATTAGACTTTTAGTTTTAGAAAATCTTTGTCAAAAGTCAAAGATCCAGTAGTCCAAATAAAGAAGTAAGTCCAACAATTATCCAAAAAAGTTGACAACCACATACAGTAAAAATCACAAGAAGACCCACATTTGTGATTGGGCATAGAAAATTCCCCCTTAGCATCAGAAGACAAGTAATCATTCAAAAAAATCATCATCCAAAGTGGCATAGAAGGGTTCTAATTTTCAATTTGGATACGCCTGAAAAAGAAACCTTAGAAGTGAAAGTTTTTTGTATATGAAACAAGAGGAATTATGAGAGAAAGGAAGAGGGAGTTATAGGGAAGAAGAGGCGCAGTGAGACATAGAATGGAATGGGGAAATAGAGAAAAAGAAAAATGTGTCATGATTTAGCAAGCAAGGGGGATCTGGGGGTAGGATGTTGAGAAGAACTAGAGGGAGAGGCTAAAAATTATGAGAGGGGTGGTAAAGGGATGGTGGAGCTAAGGAGTAAGAAGGAAAGGGTAGTAGAGAAGGAAGAACTGTGAACATTAGATAAATCAAGTGATTCAGAAAAGGTGTTGGGCATGGATGAGGTAGGAGCAGTTTTAGATTTCTTAATAGGTAGGATTTTAAGTTTGGTAATTTTAGAAGGCAATAGATCCTGAGGGGCTGGAGGAGAGTTTTGAGGGAGGGATTTTTAGAAGAATGTATGGCTAAAAATTTTAGGTAGGGAGGAATAGAATGTACAAGAGCTGGAGTATTATTAGAAGAGTTGGAAGGAAGATCGGAAAAACAAGAAGCTTCCATATGACTCAAATGCAAATATTTATAGCAAGAACATTTTCAAAAATAACTTGTTAAAAAAACCACCCCCTAGAGAATCACTAGTTTGATTCCAAAAGATTAACCTCAACCAAAATCCTAATACAACTTGGCCTAGATAGAATTGCAGTCGATTTATTAGTAGGCAAAGCTTTCCCAACCAAACTAGCAATCACCTTCAAAGCATCTTTTTGAAAAAATAAGTTGATCCAAATAATAGCTAGGAAGATTCAACAAGGGGATTAAAATTCTCCACATTGATCAAAATGTGTTTTTTTATCAACAGACCCTAAGCTTAAACGTTTCAAAAGATGTTTGGAGGACAGTCTTAGAAAGGCTGCCATGTGAGAATTTTCCAAGAAGAGTAAAATGAAGAGGAGAGGAGGTCGATTTCTTTGGGGAAGAATAGTATAACAGATCATCCCTGGAACGAAAATTGTTAGGGAGCCTCAAAATTGATACAAGAATCAGAATCTTGAATTGATTTTTGGCAAGAAATACCCTTCCTAGAATTTGTTTTTCAAAGCTATAAAATTAATAGTATTGCTGAAAATTGCAGAGGACAAATCAGCCTTGGCAATAAGAGCTGCAGTAGCAAACCTCTTTCTAGTGACAACGTCTATATTCGCAACAGCGATGACAGCATATGTTGGTTTAAGATGGAGAGCAGGGGTGGCAAAAATGGTTGCCATCAATGTTGTCAAAATCGCTAGTTAACTCGCTATATCGCACAAGTTCACGAGTTTAACCTCATAAAACAAGTAAACTTGCACCTAACTCGCTGAGTTAGATAAAATCGAAGAAGAAACGAGTCAACTCGTTAAAACCGGTTAACTCATATGAGTTTGACCGAGTTTAACGAGTTAACTCAATCATCAAATTACCTTATTTTTTAGCCATTTGTGAATCCCCATAACCCGACCCATTTCAGCCCTGGCTATTACCCACCCTAAATTCTCGGCTGGGTGTTATCTAGGTTAGGAAAATTTGAGGAAATTTGATGCAACTGGCCGACTGGGTGTGTTGTCTCTCTTCCACCGAGTTGCTGTTCTTCTTCTCCAGTCCATTAAGCTGCAACCAGTGGAGTTGCTATTCTTCTTCTCCATTTGAGCTGCGACAGATTGCAGTGCGGCTGGTTCTCCGTTCTCCTTCTAATGCTCTGCAGTCTGCTCAACCGTTCAGGTAGTCTGGTGATTGGTGAGTTGCGGTTGCGGTTGCTTCAAGAGGTGACTGGCAGAGGCAGACAGCAGACTGAAGCTTCGCAAGGGCGTGAGTCAGTGCCTACACCGCCGAAGCTCTCTGCTTCTACACCGAAGCTTGGGTTCTCTTCTCTATTCTACTGAGTTAGGAAGCTGCGGTTTTGCTGAAGTTAGGAAGCTCTCTTCTCATTTCAGGTTAGCACAACAACTTAGCAATAGCAGATTAGATTCGGTTGAGCTGCCCAGCACCAGCCACATTTAAATTCTTGAACTTCTAACTAAGTTTGAATCGATAATGTGGGAAATTATTATTCTTGATTCTTGACTTGATTTATTTGTGAATTGTTATTGTCATTGTGACATTGAAGATTTGAAGTGATGATAATGGGAGTGATGTTATTGTTATTGTGAATCTGTGATGCAATTGCAGTTGCAATTTGATTGTGGATTTTAAACTGAAACTCATTTGTTAATGATTTTGAACCGATGTAATTGCAGTTTGCTAGTCTGGTTTAGAGAAATGAATTTGATTGTGTGAAATTGCGGATTGTGATTAATTAATTTGAAATGGTATGTGATTGTGAATATGTGATCATGTTAATTGATTTGCTTCACAGAAATGCCACTGAGGAGGAAAAATTCTAGTGGAAATCGGGCTGATATAGGTTAGGAACATGCCATTGATGTTGATGGAAATGCAAGAAAAGCAAAATGTAAATATTGCAATAAAGTTTTAATGGTGGAATTTTTCGCTTCAGGAATCATTTGGCTGGAACACATAAGGATATTTACATTTTGCTTTTCTTGCATTTCCATCAGCATCAATGGCATGTTCCTAACCTATATCAGCCCGATTTCCACTAGAATTTTTCCTTCTCAGTGGCATTTCTGTGAAGCAAATCAATTAACATGATCACATATTCACAATCACATACCATGTCAAATTAATTAATCACAATCCGTAAGAGTTGAGGAAAATTCTCGAAGAAAAAAAAGGGAAATGTATGGGCCCTAATGACTCTGATGATGAAATAGATCAAGGTCCAGAACCACCATCAAATAAAAAATGTAATAGGGGCACTTTAAATGACTTGTGGAAAAGTACTAGCTCTAAAGTTGGAAGTTGCAGTCAGACTACATTGAATGAAATGTTGAAGAAAGAATTAAGGGAAGATGCTTGTAATCAGATTTGCAAGTTTTTCTACACAAGTGGCATTCCTTTT
>JAWZTD010012489.1:0-24407 GCA_035221335.1 Echites panduratus | reverse complement strand
GTCATTATTTGAATATTCTTGTAGAAAAAAAAAATGCAATCACATATCATAAATATAAAATAATTCCACTGATCCATAAATTAATTGCAAATAATGTTTGTTGCCAGAATCTGTATTTCCTAATCTGGTTTAGGAGATTATATTTGAACATGCTTTGGCCAATAGAGCAAAAATCAAGTTTTTCTTATAATATTATAATTAAATTTCAGATAAAAAACAAGCCCAACTCTTTGCTCTACATATATAAATACCTATATATATAATTGTTCATCAATCTTCTCTTTAATATTCACTATTTTTTTTTAATTGTTTGCATTGCTAACATACTGTAAATATTAAATATTTCCTCTATATGAAGACAAAATGGATAATTATCAATTATTGATTTTTGCACTTTTCAGTTTCTCCAATTATCATAAGTTTCCCATGGAATCAAATGAAATGAGCAAACATAAAAAAAATTTTAAGTTGAAAAACTATGGAGATTTATGCACACTTTCTGGAACCCCTTTTTTTTTTTTTAAACAATGAATGGGAATACATATTCAGAATTGTAACCAGAGTTACAATTACGCCACTAATGTAATCTTGAGATTATTTTTTTTTAATAGAAGATAACATTATACAAACTAATAAAATTCTTGAAGTAATAAACATAAACATGTTTATAAACAAGCAGAACCGATATTTTTTAAAAAAATATTCTCAAAATTCACATAAAACAAATCCCAAAAAAAAATTAAAATATCATATCTTTATACATGCATCATATATAAAAAAAATAAAAAAAAAAAAACTTACTGACTTGAACTTGGTCAAACCATTGCTCTGATACCAATATTAATTAAAAAAAGGCTAATAGACCTAACTTGAATTCGAAGTTTGCTGAGTAATTTGCCGGATCAATTAAGTCGACACAAGTCTTGGATATGAATCACTAGGATTAATACCACTATTTCACAATCTAAATGCCTATTTTATATCTGATCAAAAGTTGCTGTTAAAACTTGATTCTGTAAAGTGAAGAATAGACTGTTTATATAGATGTTATCTCTACAGACATATCCTTTCAGAAAAGGTCATATTTACAGACATGTCTTTTCTGAAAGGTTATTTCTACATATGTGTCTTTTTTGAATAAGATGCGACTATTAGATTTGACACTTGAGATTAATCATTGGTCCTTGTGGGTGTCCAAATCCAACAAGTGATTGATGAGTCAGCTATGAATTTGTCCTCTTGACCCCCCTTTTTTTACCTCTTTTTTTAATAATTTAATAATATTATTAAATTTTTAATTAAAATTATACTAAGATTATATTAAGATATATTTTTTTAATTTTTTTTAATAGGAGCCTCAATACGACATAGTTTTGAAGAAAACGGGTTGACCAATTGGGAAATTTAAACAAAAGCAGGTATATGTAAAATATATATATTTTTAGATTGAAGGTCCCAAACTGATATTTTTTGAGTCCAAAAATCATTTTTTTAGGTCCATTTCACTATTGGAAGGTTTTTGGGCTTTTCTTCCCTTACAGAACGGACGGTCCATTTCTTCTTATTCGAGTCCGAAACCTGTATTGTTCAAACTCATTTTCTTCAAAGAGAAAGAACAAATTAGTCATGGAATTTTGAGATACCCAAGGCCTTTCTCAGTCTTGTAAATCAATCTTCAGACAATGGTTTAGTAAAAATATCAGCAATTTGCTCATTTGTAAATATATATAATCAATGGAAATATCACCATTTTGGACATGATCCCTAAGAAAATGATGTTTAATATCAATGTGTTTAGTGCGAGAGTGTTGAATGAGATTTTTTTAGAGGTTGATAGCACTAGTATTATTACAGAAAATTTGAACATGCTTAAAATTAAGACCATATTCAAATAGAGTGTGCTTCATCCAAAGCACTTGTGCACAACAACTAGCCACTGCTATATACTCGGCTTTGGCGGTGAAAAGTGAAATACGTGCTTGTTTTTTACGATACCAAGATACTAGAGATCCACCTAAATATTGACAAGTTGCACTAGTACTTTTTCTTTTGACTTTACATCCCTCAAAGTCGGCATTGGAGTATCCAATTAAATCAAAGGTCTCTGTTCTAGTGTTCTAGTGTACCATAAACCATAATCACAAGTTCCCTTGACATATCTAAGGATATGTTTAACAACACAAAGATGAGATTAGTTAGGACATGATTGAAATCTAGCACATAAGCATACAACGAACATGATATCCTACCTACTAGCAGTTAAGTAAAGTAAGCTACCAATCATACCTTTATATTTGCTTTCATCTACCTTCTTTCCCATTTCATCTTTGTCTAGCTTGGTAGAGGTACTTATATTAGTTCCAATGACTTTTGCTTCATTCTTCCTGAACCTTTTAATAAGCTCTCTTGTATGCTTTGCTTGACTTATGAAAATTCCTTCACTTGTTTGCTTGATTTGTAATCCAAGAAAGAAATTTAATTCTCCCATCATGCTCATCTCAAATTCATCTTGCATAATAAGTGAGAAGTCCTTGCACAAAGATTCATTAGTAGCACCAAATATGATATCATCAACATATATTTGAACAAGTAAAATATCACCAACTTCGTTGAACTTAATTTAAAGAGTTGTGTCAACCTTTCCTCTTGAAAAACCTTTTTGAATAAGAAAACTACTTAATCTTTCATACCAAACTCTAGGAGCTTGTTTAAGACCATATAGAGCTTTTGTGTGCTTGAAAACATGATTTGGAAATAGTTCATGCACAAAACCAGGTGGTTGTTCAATGTAAACTTCTTCTTCAATAAAACCATTTAAGAAAGCACTTTTGACATCCATTTGATAAAGTTTGAAACCTTTAAAGCATGCAAAAGCTAGCAACATACGAATAGACTTTAATCTAGCAACAAGGGCAAAAGTCTCTTCATAATCAATGCCCGCTTCTTGATTGAATCCTTGAGCAACCAATCTAGCCTTATTTCTAATGACTTTTCCATCCTTATCTAGTTTGTTTCGAAATACCCATTTGGTTCCAATGAAGGGATGGTTCTTAGGTTTTGGCATCAAATACCAAACTTGACTCCTATCAAATTGATTTAATTCATCTTCCATGGCTATAATCCAAAAGGCATCATCAAGAGCCTCACCAATGGTCCTTGGCTCAATATAAGAAGGTAAAGCAAGATTGTCAATAAAATTTCTCCAAGTTTTTACCCCTTGTGATGGTGATCCAATGATCAATTCTTTATGATGATGAGTGGCAAACTTCCAATCTTTTGGAAGGTCATTTTGATTTGTGAACATTTGGTCCTCTTCCTTGCCTTTTTCACCAATAATCTTCTCAAGATTTTCTTCTATGTTTTCTTGATCTTTAATGCTAGGAGTTTCACATTCTCTTGCTTCAATCAAGTTTACATCCTCACATGTACCTACATCATCTTCAAAATGCTTTCTCAAGGTATAGATGTTAGATTCATCAAAGGTAACATTAATTGATTCTTCTACAACCAAAAGTTTTTTTTGTTATAGACAAGATATGCCTTTTTGTTTAAAGAATATCCCAAAAATATCCCTTCATCGGATTTGCTATCAAATTTTGCAAGGTGTTCCTTGGTATTGAGAATAAAGCACTTACATCTGAACACTTTAAAATAGGATATGTTAGGAAAGTATCCATAAAGGAGTTCATAGGAAGTTTTCTTGAGAAAAGGTCTAAGTAAAACATGATTCATAACATGACAAGCGGTATTAATAGCTTCAGCCCAAAAGTACTTTGGCAATGAGTTTTCACAAAGTATAATACATGCCATTTCTTGCAAAGTGCTATTTTTTCTTTCCACAACACCATTTTGTTTAGGAGTTCTTGGAGCTGAAAAATTGTGTGAAATGCCATGTTCATCACAAAGAGTGGTAAACCTCTCATTGAGAAATTCTCTATCATTGTCACTTCTAATAGAAATCAATTTGCAATCAAGTAGATTTTGAATTTTCTTGAAAAGAGTTATGAAACCATTGAAAACTTCATCTTTTTAGGCAAGAAATATGACCTAGGTAAAAAGCGAGAATAATCATCAACTAACACATAGGCATATTTCTTTCCAGCAAGACTTGTAGATTTCATAGGGCCAAATAAATCCATGTGAACAAGTTCAAGAGGTTTTGATATAGAGATGTCTCTTTTCAACTTGAAAGAGACCTTTATTTGTTTACCAAATTGGCATGCATCACAAATTTTATTTTTCTGAAACACAATTTTTGGAAGCCCTCTAACAATTTCATACTTAGACAAATCATTAACAAATCCATACCAACATGACCAAGTCTACGATGCCACAAATATCCATCATCATCATTTATCGCTAAACATTTCATATCTAAAGCAACAAGATCATCAAAATAGAGTGTATAGACATTTCCATGTCTATTTTCATGAAATACTTCTTTTCTGAGAGATTCATTTATGTTGGAGCATGAATCCTTTTTGAAAATGACAAACAAACCATTATCACAAAGTTGGCTAGTACTTAACAAATTGTATTTAAGACTATCAACTAGCCACACTTATTTATAATAGGAAAGGTAGCCTTACCAACATTACCTACTCCAAGAACTTTACCCTTTTTGCTATCACCAAAAGTTACAAAGCCTCCATCTTTAGGTGTGAAGTTTTCAAGTAATGAAGCATTTCCAACAAAAGTATATGAATTGTTAAATGGGAAAAATACCCCCCATAACCCTAAACTATTGCAAAATACTCTCAAATAACATTAAACTATTTTTTAACCCTTCTGTAACCTTAATATTTCAAAGTGACCCTCTCATACCCTTCTGTCACCAACATCCGTTAAGTGACTAACAGAGGCATTCCACGCTTGACCCCTGTGCTATTATAAGGGTATTTTCATCTCACTACCCACTGAAGTTGGCGCCACTAATTTCCCTCCAATACTCTCAGTCAACACCCCTATATAACTTACACTCTCTTCCTTTAATCTTTCACATATACTCTAAGAATGTTTGATGGGAAGGGAAGAGTGAAATCTAGCAAATCTGTCAACAAATTTATTTGTGATTGTGGGAAAACATCAGTTGTGAGGATGTCATGGACAGATCGAAACCCATCCAGGAGGTTCGCAACATGTGGTGGTGAGGAGGTATGTTATGAACCAAACCCTTTCACTATAGATCTTTTCAATATTTTTTTCACAAAAATTGTTGCATGTTGTTTTTAGGGCTCAAGATGTGTTTTTTTGAATGGGTAGATCTTGCGATTTGTGAAAGATCAACACAGGTAATCCCCGGATCTTGCAAAGATTGTGAAAAATAGAAGAAAGTGTTGAAGTTGCAGGTGAAAAGATCCAGTATCTAGAGGGTAAAACACTCACATTAGAGAGAAGAAATCAAAAGTTAATGGTTGTGGTGCTAGACCTTCAAAGAAAATGTCGATTCCTCCTCAAAGTTCTTGTTGTTGTCAGTTTAATTTGTGCGACTGTACCTGTTATGTAAGAAGTTGGGATTAGTGTATATATAATGGTACAATGTGTAGCTGTGTGAAGTGGGTTTCAAGCTTTGGAGGGTTACGTGGAAAATTTCAATCCGTCCTTGTAAAATTTCAATATTAATTGTCAAAGATAAGTTTGTACTTTTGCCCTAAAGACAGATATGTTGGTACTTTTGCCCTAAACTAGTGGTTTAAAATTTATTATTTTAAGCATAAAATGATAACGACAATGGAGTAATAAATAATGCTTATGTTTTATAAGTGAAACATTTACACATAGCCTGAAAGTTTATAACACAAATCTTGCACGTTCTTTGGCAAATTCCCCTGGTCATGCCAGATTACAAAAAGCAATGAAAAATTAAGCTCTATTTGTACATCATTTGTAGCCCAAAAATTCCAAGTTCACATGCAAATTGCCCTTCAAATGCCAGACTACACAAAGTTATACAAAAAAAAAAAAAGTTCTAAGCACCTATGAGTATTCCCTTGCCCATGCCAAAGTACAAAACTATCAAAGTATCCTAGTTCTAGTTCATGTCACATTGTAACAACTACACACCAACACCTACTCTGTCTTGTCATGCTTCTTGTACTTCTTCGGTTATAGGAATATTTGTTTGCTGAGGAAGAGTCTCCTAGCCAAACCTTACCTAAATCATTCAGTGATTTTTGTGCCTTCTTATATGCAAAGTTTTGTCTTTCTTCATGCTGCAAGTTCGTCGTTTTTCCGGCAGCTTCATTCTCTGTTTTGACTTGACTATTTTGTGTGGCATGTTCAGTCCTAACTTGTTGAGGCTCAATCCCCACTTCCTCAGCTCGGCCATTTCGCTCTTGCAATTCAGAGTCTTGTTCCTGGGAAAACAATTTTGGACATTTGTAAAAGTCGTTAAATGCAAGAATAATCATAAATTGGGAAAGATCATACTTGGTTTGCAGCTTCGGCTGCCTTGCTATCTTTGCAAGAACTTTTATTATGACCTTCCTTTCCATAAAACTTGCAATAGATTATAACTCTCCTTCTTATCCTTTCCACTTGATTGTTAATTGTCTCCTCCGGCTGCCTCTTTCTTTACTTCTTTGGCCTTCCTGGCTGCACCTAAGTTGATGGTGGGTCTAAAGATAGCCCTTCAAGTCTTGGCCACATTGATTGGCCATTGATGGGCTGCAAAACATGCCTATACAACTCTTGAAATCATTCTACATTGTAACACTCATCAGCAACTTCATGAGGGTTCAATCCCTGCTTCAATAAAGTGGCAACTCCCTGTACACATAGCACACCACTCAAACTTCATGCCATACAACTACAATTATCCTTCTTTAAATTCACAGAATATTGCTCTTCCCTTGGCCCAATGACCTGATAGTCATCCATGCCATTCCAAGCTGTCTTCCAGACCCTGGAATGCAACAGCCTCCTCTATTTTCTCTCTAATTGCTAGACAGCTAGGATGAGAAGGCCTCTTCTTCATTGCAGTACCCCTCTGCTCAATCCTTCTCATAATCAACACTCTAATTGATTCTAGCATTGTTATAAACCAGCCACAACCATTACACTTACATTTTGCCCTCACCCTTGTAGGCTCACTAGGCTTAAACATAGCAACCTTCCCTTCCTTTATCATGTAATTTATTACTGCATTATTGAAATCCTTCTTACAAGCAAATCTCATACCCACCTGAAATGTACTGTTCTGCATGTCTTTCTCCACATTAAAGTCAACATACCTACCTTCAGGTCTTCCATATCACCTTCAGAGTCTCCTTCCTCATTTGGGTCCTCTTCCACAGCTTCTCCATCAAATATTTCTTCTCTTTGACTTTGGATTGAACCCTTTTCTTTCTGTTTTCCTTTCCCCTTGTCTTTCCTTTGACTGCCTCTTAATGAACCTACATTATTAACATCATTCTGCAAATCATCACCACTTGCATTTTCATCCTCTAGACCCTCACATATTTCATCATCCCTACAAAACTCATCATCTTCATCTGTAAAAGGTTCATAATCCTCATCACTGGAATCATCTGTCTCAGACCTAGAATCATCTGCAGGTTCATCATTAGCCATAAAAAATTCCATGTTGTCAGCATGCATTCAGAAAGTCCCTATCTAATCTGTCTCCAAAACTATACTTCTCCACTACTTGTCGTGTTACATTTTCACATCCAACCATTTCTGTTTCTTGGGCCTCAGCTTCATCTTCAACATTACCCGTTGTTTCTTTCTCACCCTCAATCACCTGCTCTTTAGTTCTTTGCAAAACAACTGAAGCATTCTGTTCGACCCTATGCTCTTCCATTCTTTCTTTTTCCATCATTTGTTGCTTAGACTCATCAAAATTATGCCTTTGCAGTCTTGGAGGAATTACCTTTGATTGGTTGTTCTCCTCTTCTACAATCTCCTCTAATACAACAGTTGATGGAATAGGTGGAGGATTCCATTCTGGATAGGTTAGAATATGTTCAACTATCTCTTGCCTACTCATCTTGTCAGTGAAGACCTCAATGACTTGAACCCAATTAACCCATTCACACATCTCCATTACATCCATATCATTCTTCAGCTCCACTAGACCTTTCTTCTTATCTCCTTCACTAGGCTTCAAATACCAAAAAAGCATTGTCTCATCTTCTTCACGTCCAAGTGCTAACAACATTTGTCCAATCTCTGGCATGGACATTCTGTCCTTAAGACAGAAGTCAATATAGTCTCTTTCCCCACCCTGATATTCAATATCACCCCAACTTATAATGCCTCCATGGTACAGTTTTATTGTGAATAATTCTTCATGATCTCCTGGATTATAGAAACAAATTGTAATCAGTTTAAAAGGATTAGAAAGAAAAACATAGCAATAACTCAAGACCCCCCATCAGAAATAGTCCCCTTCAAGATAAACAACTGAGCACTCACTCAACAGCACACAGCAACTACAAACAATTCAAACTCCAATATCTAACAAAAAAAGTTCATTTCTTTTGACCTAATCCAAGTAGACAAACACAAAATAGGCATAAAATTTTAAAAATAACTTAGTTCTTTATCCCAATTAAAAGTTCAGCATTATCGCTGAGACCCATGTAAATTCCATATATTTCCTCCAAATGCACTCATTACTACAAATACACACAAATGATGAAGTATGTACAACAATAATACGTTTCAGATAATGCTAAAAAACACATTTTTCGATTAATGAAAAACTAAATTTAAGTGAAAAGAATGTTATCTTTACCGTAGATGAGGTACAAATCAACATGGGTATTTTGATTCCTAACTTCCCATGAAGCCATGGCAGTAGCGGTTCAAATTTTTTTTTTTTTAGAATATAGGGACTTCGTTGACAATGGTGTAAAGTGATGTAGTAAAGATTATGATATCCTGTTGGGAAGATTCATGTAAAACTTGATCGAATGGGGGGAGCGAGGATTCTTGAAGGATTCATTATTTGAAATCAAAGAGACAAAAAGGCAGCTTCTTGTTTGATTTTGAGCATGCTAACTTCAGTGTGATAGTGAGATGAAAATACCCTTATAATAGCACATGGATCGCCTGTGGGATGCCTCTGTTAGTCACTTAACGGATGTTGGTGACGGAAGGGTATGAGAGGGTCACTTTGAAAGATTAAGGTTACGGAAGGGTTAAAAACTAATTTAAGGTTATTTGAGAGTATTTTGCAATAATTTAGGGTTATGGGGGGTATTTTTCCCTTGTTAAATTCCGAGCTAAACTATTTTCACTTTTTTAAAATTTTCTCATTAAACAACTTTTCAACTTCTATTCATTTATATTTAATAATTTTTTTATAATTCATTACTCCCTCCATCCCACAATATAAGACGTTAGTCGTCGTTTCACATGGATTAAGAAACCATACATGTATGTTCATTGTGTCTAAAATACCCCTTATTTTTCATATTTATAATTATAATTGTATTTCTTCAAAATAAATGAATGGGGATATAAATAGAGGGTATAAGTACAAAAACATAATAAATATACATTGTAAATTGTAAAAATGACTTATATTGTGGGACAAACAAGCTAAAAAGATTTATATTTTGAGATGGAAGAGTATTTATAACTTTTTCATGAAATATTAAAAAATGAAATTTTTACATTTTGAAATCATTGTATAATTCACGTGAATTGGAATGATCCTACCTATGACTCTAGAAGATTAAGAGCTAGATTAGGGGCATCCAATTCTCATTTGTACATTAATTGGTTCACCTCCCCAGAAATTAAAATTACTATACCATGAACATTATGTCTCTGTAAAACTGGAACCCTTCTGTTTTCCATAAGTTCAATCAGCTGTGTGTATTACTTGGTTTCCCTCTACAGAGCTCCAAATTACTGTACTATCATTACATCTTTGTAAAACTGAAACCCTTCTGTTCTCGGTTCCCATTCCTCGACTCCTCATGTTCCATAAGTTTCAACCAGCTATATACGGGAAAGATTCTCAATCATCACTCAAAATTTTCAAGGATATCCTAGCAACAAATGAAAACTGTCAAAGTGATAACCTCCTTTCTTATGTTTTTTGTTGTTTATTTTTTGCAGTTACATTTCAATTTCCTTTATAGAAAAAAATTGTGAAACCGAAACATATTCATATACATATACATGTACATAGTAATGCATGATGAGATAAACAATTCAATATTTATTTTGAATCATAATACCTTCCCCTACAACAGATATATGGAGCTCGGTATCATATATAGTTGGGTTGTTTCAAAAGATCTTTAATTGCGGAAGATATGTATGTAGTGGCTTTTAATATATTGCTGATGATGTCATCAATATATTAATTACAGATGTTACAAGTTCATCTATTAAAGAGATGCCTTTGGCACACTATTCATTGGAGATAGATTCTTTCTCAGAGCTTAAGCAAATGCTGTCGAAACACAAATAAGGAGAGTTTCGAATCATTGACTTCTGAAGCTGGTGGATACAAATGGTACATCATGTGTTTTTATCTTCATTTTAATTACTCTATTCTGGTTCTGGCAGATCTATCACTTTGTAAATTAAATTCTTAGAATTAATTAACTAGAATTAAACTCATATTCATATATCTCTTGATTAGTAGGTAAAATTTTCTTTGTTCTATGTTCCAGTGTTTTTAAAACCGGACTGACCACACAACGTCTCGTCAGCCTTCTGATCTGATTTAATGTGAAAACCCTTTTTAGTTGAAAAATCTTGTCTAATTCACCTTAACCCGGTCTAATCGAATCAAACAGGGAACCTGGTTAAAATTCGGTTTTTTTTTTTAAACCAATCTTTAGTGGAATAAAAAAAAAGTTTTTATGGAACAACATCATTTTAGTACAAAGTTTAAAATTAAGAAAAAACTTTATGTTAACTTGTTCTTTTTCTTTCCCTAACCTTCCAATCTTTCTTTCTTCTTCTCTTCTCCTCTCTCATTCACACAGAAAGCTCTCCCACCAACAGCAAAACCAGCACCGACACAGGTTAGCCGCGGTATCACGGAAGAAATCGTAACCTCCTAAGCTTTTTTTCAATTTTTTTTTAAAGTTTTATACTTTTAATAGTTTAAAGTTTTCCCTATTTTAGGTTTCTTTTAAATTTTCAGTTTAAACCTCTTTGTGTATCTTTGTAATTATTAGTTTCATGTTTGTGCATTTTTTTAGTTTATTTTTTATGTATAATTTTGTAATTATTTTAATGTTGTTTGTGCATTGCAGAATTTTTTTAGTTTATTTTTATGTACAATTACTATAGTATGATATCCCAACTTCATATTTCTAACTTTGATGACATTTTGGATCTGTGAATGAATTGTGTTTGTTTATGTGTTTGTTGTTATGAAGTGATAATGTTGGGCATATTTTAATGGATGATTGTATTTTGTATTATGTTTTAAGTTGATGTTGTGATTCATGAATGTTTATGTTTGGATAATTTATTATGGATGAATGTGTTAGATTTGAAGTTTTTCAGATTGTAGTTTGTGATCCCTAATGTTTAATAGGTTATTTTATGATTAGTTACCTTTTTTTTCTTAACATTTATTATACATATTACATGTAAAGGTGTTTCTTAAAATAGTAATTTATATAATTATATATAAATATTTGTTAATTGAAAAGTTCAAAAACCCGATCTGACTTGGTCCGATCGATCTGACCTTATCCCCCTTGTCTATTGATTCAGTGTCTGGTTCGCTTTAATAATACTACTATTTTCATAACTATTCAGTTGCTAGAGGATATTTTAAATTTATCAAATGTTTTCAATATTTTATAAGTATTTAATTTTACAATTCACATTTTACTTTATACCCATTTTACTTTTCTAAAAGAAGAAAAAATCAAGAATTTTTAACTTGTTTTTACGATTTTATTCCTTCGAAAAAAAATTATTTGTTCTAACTACTTCCAACTGTCAACTTATTCACTTTTACTCTTTCCCATCCCTTCCAAATACGAAAAACCCAATTGACAAAACATCAAAACATCACAAAAAACAAGATGAAAACAAACAAATATCTTTTCTTAGTAGTTAGATTTTTCAATCCACTGTAAACTTAAAATCATTTTTAGTAGTTAGAACTTTCATTTTTATTTTTCAGGGTTCATATTTGATTTGATTAACATTTTTTACTTTTTAGAAGAATTTACAATAAAGATTTCATACTCATTTTAAATTTATGTGGTTGTAAATTTGTTTATATTTGTTTTAAGTTTTTTGTGGTTGTATGTAGTAGAAGGAAGAAGGGGATGTTTTATATATGGCATATGGTCATTCCGTCCCTCAGAGGTTCATTCCATAATGTCACGGCAATTTTTTTCCCTTCTAGGAACAAAACGTCCCTTCATGGCAAAAAAAGTCCTTTCAAAGGTCAAAATTAGGTTTAATAAATAAACAAAATATAATACACTTATAAAAGCTATTCTAACACCTAACTTTCCATATATATATAGTCTTTGTTATATCCCTCCTAAGGTGAGTTGGGATATGTATACAGTCCTCTGGTGGATATGTCGTACTGAGGTGTCCCCTCAACCGTTGCTTCTTGTTCTGGTCACCAAATGGTTATTCCTTCTAATTTATCTGGTATACTACCAATCCACTCTTCTCCTCTTATTCCTAGTTCAGATTGAATCCTCTGTCTGCTGATTTACCTCCCAATTTAATATCTCCTTATACTGTAGATTCAATCCATGATTTAGCCTCTGACCTCCCTCAAATCAAACAACCTTCTTCCTCTATTTCTACTTCTAATAACTCTGCACCTCAAAGAAGATCAATGAGATCTTATAATCCTCCACCACATTTAGAAGATTACATCTGTCCTACCATTTAATGCACCAATCTTGTCACTAAACCATTGACTTCTTCTCATTCTATACCTCAAGTGCTCAACTATCATTAGTTGAGTTTGAAACGTTAATCCTTTGTTTACAGTATTAATCAAATACTGGAACCTATAAGGTATGAAGATGCAGCTAAGGACTCTTTATAGTGTGATGCTATGGATAAAGAGTAAGCAGCTTTGGAAGCTAACAATACTTGGGAGTTAGTAAGTTTACCTCCTGCAAAAACTGCTATAGAATCATTCATGAATATGCACAATAGAACATAAAAATATAAATTAACATAAATAATTGCAACATCAAAGATCCACAATACCTGATCATCCAAAACAAATTTGGAAAGTCTACTCATATATGAATCAAGGATGTGCTTCCACAAGGAATCCAACTAATTCCAAGCAAGAGAATGTTCTATCATGTTCTTTTCATGAAATTCAATGATCAAACACTCATTTATGGAATTCATTGACATCATCAAAGCACTTCGACCCATCAAAAATTCATCATTCTTATAGGATTCTTCAGACAAAACTTGTGTATAAACATCAAGCACATTTCCACAAGCATTTTTATTTTCACAAAGGTTCACATACGACTCTTTAACAAATTTGAAATCAATGAAAGCTGTAAAAAGACTTAAAGAAGTACAACACATGCTTTCTCTACACAAGGAATCATTATGTTCAAGAAATTCAACAAGAGCTTCTTGCTTATCAAATTCATAAGCATTTTTACCTTCATAACTTACCAAGGACAACATTTTTTCATTCTCCAATGTCAACAATTTGTCACCAAGTGTGGATATGAGAGTGTACTATTTCAACATTTACCTCATCATCAAGTTGTCATTGTCATATTCCCTCTTGAGTAGTCCTTCAAAATCTTGAAATTTTGGCACAAGGACATTAGAAAATGAATGGTTAAAGTTAGAAATGGAAATAAGAATCTCTTTGTTCTCTATGAAAGCACTTTCTTTCTCTTTTTCTTTATCATGAGAGCTATCTTTTCTTCACTTAGTGATTTAATCTCAATCTCATTCTCACTCTTTTCTTTTTCCTTGCTCTCATGCTCTTTTCGTTCTCACTCAATTTTTCAGCTCATTTTTCTCTTCCTCACTTGAGAACTCTTCATTCTTCTCAATTGGAGACTCTTCGTTCTTCGTATAGAACTCCTCCATCATTTTCTTTATCAACAATGGATCATCTTGGGCTACTTGTGGTGTCAATGATCTCAAATTTACTCTTCTTCCATCCTTCTTGAAGGTGTACTTGTTATGCCATTCATCATATGTTGCTCCTCTTCCCATTTTGCCAAGGCCTTCCTAGCAACAAATGAGTTGCTTGCATGAAAACCACATCACAAAGTACCTCATCCTTATAGTTCCCAATGGAATAAGGTATTCTCACTTGCTTATCAACCATGGAATTTTCACCCCCATTCAAATTTTGTAGCTATAATTATTTGGATGGCTCTCACACTTAAGCTATAATCTATCCACTACATATTGTCTTACATAGTTCACCTCACACTCATGATCAATCATCAAGCTACATACTTTCTCAAACATTTTGCATCTTGTAAGGAATAAGGTTTTTCTTTGATCATTACCTTCATGAAGTATCTCATTATCTTCAACTTTCTTCAATTCATGAAGTGTCTCTTGAATTTGCATTTGTGTTCTAGAAGGTCTAGATTGGTGCTCATTTACCACTCTTTCTAAGCTCCCGACCTTTGAGTTCAATTCCCTTCTCCAATTCTTTATGTCATTTGACAATGGTTCCATTCTCTCCAATAGTGTTTAAAAGCTAGCTTGAGATGATGTTATATACATGTTTCGCCTACAAAAATGAACAAACTAGAAAGCAAGGAATATATGTTCTCACCTTCCTCTCATGTATAACTCTCAATCAAGGCTTTTACTCTCTCTATTGATCTCACTCCTCTCAGCTTTTTGCCACTCTTGAACTTTCTTAAGTTCTTAATAGGCTTTAATGAAGGCTTTGCAATCACTCAAGTCAAGTATACAAATGTGTCCACAAAACATATCAATTAGTTAAAGCAACCAAATAATAAGGTCAATCAACAAAGCCTTTGATTAATTACTTGAAGAAGTCAAAGAATTTTTTTTTATAAGAGGTATTCTATCAAACACCTTGAAGGCAAAATTACAAAAAAATTTTCCTACAATTTCACTCACACAACCAAATCTTGTAAACTCAACTTGATTTAATTCAATGTAATATCAACTTCAAATTTCATCCATAATTTTCCTTAAACATCAATTGATCAAGATATACAAGTTTTCAATCCAAATCTCCAAAAATTCCAGATCTTTCAAAATTCATCTTTTGCTCTATTTTGTTGTCCAAATTTTTAGCAGTTTGGTACTCTTTCTTTTTGTAGTTTTTGTTTATGAAGATATAAGAAGAAGAACAGTCATTTAACACCTTGAATGAGTCCTTGTTTTTTGCCTTATTCTAGATCCACATAACAATTGATCGGATAGGATAGATTTAAAGAACAAAAACAAACACATTTAAGATTATAAGAATTCATAGAAGAAAAATATGATCTTTAGCACAAGAACAAGATAAGCAAACAAAAAGGATAGTCAAATCTCTTGATGAGAACCTAAACTCTGATATATGTGAATTCTTGGATTGAAATTTCTCAATTCATGATCCCTCAAAAAATGAAACAAGTTTGGAAGCGTTCATCAAGTAATTCAAATTTAATATATAAATTGACCTAGATTATGATTAACTTTAACCAATCTATATGTTATAAAAGACCATCTACATGCTAAACCAAAGGGAAATAATACTTTAGAAATAATCTCTTAAGAACCCTTATTAGTTTATGAAGAAACTCTTAATAAAAGATAACTTTAATCTTTAAAGTTTTCTCTTATAAAAAGAACATTAGATTATTCAAAAATTTATTCTAACTTATATTAATTAAATCTTACTCTCACCTGCCAATCGTTCATGAGAGGTTAATGCTATAAAACATCGTACACTGTAAAAAGGCATTGTAGCAGCATCGTAACTTTCTTTCTATTTTATTTCTTCACCATCATTTTTTCAAAGATAAACGGTCAAAGAGACGGAAGTTTGTCATAAACCCATACTGTTTATTACGTCATCGAGGCCATACCCAGTTTTTTCTCCACCTGCTCTGGAGAGTCTGCTTCTCCCTCTCTAGAAATCCAACGTCTCCCTTACCGTAAGTAAGTACTTAGTCTAACCCTGGTTGTGAAATTATTACTCCACAGTAATACCTTGTATGAAATCTGCCTCTGTGCATTAAATTTTTTGGAGTTCTTAGACATTTTGCTAAGGTAAAATAAAAAACAAGCATGTGTTTGCTTGCCCTAGACATGTAATCAGATCTGGTGGATGTAGTATTTGATTTGAACATTATTTTCGTGTGTTATATGTAATTTATTTGTTGCTGTGTTTCTCTTCTCTATGATTCATTCTCTAAGAAAATAGAACTTATAAATACCTTTTAAATGGGAAAATGAGGCGACAGATGCGAAGGAAAGTATGAATATTCTTATTTCCATTATCTGAGGGTTATATTTGACGAACATGAAAGAAATTTTCGTGTCAGATACTCCAATGTGTAGTCTAACTTCTTTGTTTTTTCTTCTTAAGGCGCTTGGCTCATGGAGCTCTTATGATTGATGTCACAGCAATCCTAAATGAAAACTGATTCATTAAACATGTCAAGCAGCGATGGTACTCTTTCTTTTCTCCGTTATTCTGCCATACTCTCGTATGATATTTAAGACCCACGCAAGCTACCAAAATTCTGAAGTCTGGCCTATTGATTTTTTTTTCCCTCTGTTTTCTTTGTCTAATAATTTATAGTAAATGTTGGGATGCCAAATGCAAGTTAATGGCCATTCTTTGTTTATTCTATTATAACTAAATTTTGATATTTGGGATTTTAAAATAGTTTTAATATATAAAGATTGTGAGAGTGCATATTATCTTAGTTGAGGCTTGCCTTCCTTATCCCCTTCTTCTACTCACAGAAGATTTTATTAGTACTACATCATGGACTGGATATTCAAGTTTAATTAAAACATTGAGTTATATTTGTGAGTTTGTCTTTGGCCTATCAATCAGTTGGTCTGCTCCCCTGTTTGTTAAGTTTATCAATCGTTACAGTTAGTTGAGTACATGAATATTGTAATTTGGATAAGTACCCATATTGTAGGGTAGCATTGAGCTAAATATTTTTATACAAAAGAAGAATGGATACCTAAGTAAATTAAATTGACAAAAAATAATGGGAATTGTTTGTGTATTTTAGAATCTGTCTCTTCCACATTTACATCATATTTGGAGTACTTCTTCTCTGCCACCAAGCTAGGCAAAAATAGATTCTGATTATAAAGAAATGACGTATAAAGAAAACTCGGTTTTTATATATTCTTGATGTCTTAAATGTGTTACAGATGTTGCAAGATCTTTTAGAGAGATGCCTCCAGTGCACTATACAGTGGAGATAGAGTCCTTCTCACAGCTACAGAACATACTATCGGACACCATGAAAAAGAGTTTTGAATCACAGATTTTTGAAGCTGGTGGATACAAATGGTCGGGTTTGAACCTTTGTTCACTTTATTGTGCTATTTCTGGCATATTTACCAGTTTCAGGTGTCATATACCAAAAATCAAATACTTAAGACTTGGCGTAAAGGGTTGTTTATAGAAGGTGTCACGATATAGGAAAGAATAAAAAGGGATATTCTCTTTGATTGTCTTTTCTTTTATGCATATGTACATATATATAGGAAATAATGCTAGGGTAGTTTTCCTTTTAAAAGTATATATGTATCTGTAAACCTTTTCTGTTAAGATGAAATATACAAAATTGTTCTATCAAAGGCTGCAGTTATTCTTCAACACTTAGAATCAATGAAAAGGAAATTCATATCTTAATTAGTTGCTAACTTTTTCTTTCTCAAGCAACTCAGGACGTCCATTGGCTCAAGGTTTATACTTTTTCATGATGTAGGAAATTGTCTCTCCACCCAGATGGCGACAAAGAAAGAAATGGAGAGGGACACATATCCATGTTCTTGGTAATTGCAGAGTCGGAAGCTTTACCTCTTGGTTGGGAAGTTAATGTGGAATTCAAATTTTTTGTATTTGATCAGATTCGTGACAAATACCTGGTGACCCAAGGTATTCTCTATTACAAAAAGGAAGAAAAAGAAACGGGTGTCACGTTTCATGAACTTCTTTGAAAAGTGTATTGCTTCTTTCCCCCCCTTTTTTTTCCTTTTTCCTTTTACCTTTTGATATTATTAGATGCCAGGGGAAGATTAAAACGATTTCATCAAATGAAGACAGAGTGGGGTATCGCACAATTTATTTCCCATTCTACTTTTCATGATGCTAGTAATGGATACCTCATCAGAGACAAATGTGTATTTGGAGCTGAGGTTTTAGTGATCAGTCCATCAGGCAGAGGAGAGCGCCTCGGCCGAAAGAGGAAAAATGACATTATCCCTTATACATGGGAGATTGGTCAGTTCTCTAGTTTATCAAAGATACTTATGTCTCCAATTTTTACTGCTGCGAACATCAACTGGTAAGGATTTTAAGTCTGGGGCAACTTTCGGGATCACATTACAATCTTCCTGATATTTGTTTTGATTGGTCAGGCAAGTAAATCTCTGTCCACAAGTAGATGCATCTTCCGGGGGGAAGCATCTGTCCCTCTTTTTATGTATGAAAGATTCAAAAGCTCCAGCCAGGGTTTATGCAAATTTTACACTAACCATCAAGAATCGTACAAACAACAAGCATAAAAGTCGTAGAGGTAAATCTTATGTTTCCATTGGTCTGTTGTTTTGAGTTACAATGTCTGGTGATGACTGAGCTGTTTTTCTGTTGCAGGTCAGGGTTGGTTCACTGCTCCATCATCATCGCTGGGTTGGCCAAATTATATGTCCTTGATTGATATTCGTGATACTTCGAAGGGTTTTATCCTGAAAGACACTTTGATTGTTGAAGTCCGCATTGAAACTGTTTCCACTGTGCGGTGTTTCACTTGAGAATCTTGATCAGAGTCATTTATAGAGAGGATTTCGGAGGGTCGAACTTAATCTTTTCAATGCATGTATATATGGATATATTTTATTTCTGGGTTTGTTCTAGTTTTGAATTTGACCTTCTGACTTTCTTACGCTCTATATTGTTTTCAGATGTCTTTTGCCTTCCATATTTCTGAAGAGGTCAGATTCCACGTCCTCCTTTCTACGCTAATTTTTGTTTTATTTATTTATGCTAAAGTACTCTCTTCCAAACAGATATTGAGATATTAGTATTTACATTATCACTGATAGATCTTCGTTTAACCTTTTTATCTTCTTGTTTAATTTTTGAGATCACTACCAGAGTACTGGTTTTTCTTGTCATATCACTTTGGTTGAGAAATTTTTCTATGCATCTACTGCACCAAGTTGTCCTGATGATTTGGTGCAGCAGTCCAATAAAATTTCTCCACTTGTCTTCGATTGCCACATCCCATTGATTAGTCATTCTTAACTCTGTTAACCTAATTACCTCCTTTCTCGGACCTTTTCCTTAAATTTCATCTCCGATACTTCAGAAACAGAGCAAAACTGCCTCACTTATAGCACTGTAATCTGACATGGAAGCCATAGCCCTGAGAAATATGCCTTGCTCATCCAATGCAGAACCAACAAATGTTGAAGACTTTTTTTCATTGTAATCTTTATATCATCTTTTACAATATCTCTTACAATTCAAGGCTGTGCACTTTTTCACAAGCCCAATTGAAGGTCTTCGTGCCGTTTCAGGAACATGAAACATGGAGGAAGAGTTGTGGTTAGATGGAAGATGAAAATGTGCATTTTGTATGTTTTTGAAGAGATTTGGGTTTAATGTTATAATAGGCATTGTTGAGAAAGCAATGGGTGTTTCAATGAAGATGAGAATGTGCAGTTTGTATGTCTTTGAAGAGATTTGGGTTTGATGTAATAATCGACACTGTTGAGAAAGCAATGGGTGTTACCATTCCAAATGGTACCTCATGCTTATAATTAATTCATTTGTATGGAGACGCTAGAAAAAAATTAAATGCTGATAAAGTGTTTGATGAATTACTTAAAAGATGAGTTCATGATATAGATATATATATATATATATATTTATATTCTCAATCTGCCGATTTTCTTTTTCTGATAAAATTTAAGGAAACGAGGAAAAAGACAATTATTTTGACGGTGTTAAAGATGACTAATCAATGTGATTTATCTAAGGAAGGCATGTGAAGAAAATTTATTGGATTGTTACACCAAATCATTAGAAGATGTATAGAAAAATTTCTTTGCTTTGGGGACACATTATTTATATACAGTAAATATATTTCTTATGTTTGTTTGTCAAAAAAAAAAATTGCATATAAAAAAGTTTCGTCATATTATTTGATTGAAATGGGCTTTAATTCTAAGATTTCACAAATTTTTATATGTAAAAAGAGTTATGAAGGAATTTTGAAGAGAAGATGTGAATATTAATGTACGTACTAAAAACATTACTATCAACTTAGAAGAAAGAGAACAACAAAAACCGTTGATGAGTGTAGAAATGGAATTCTTAAATGCCTAGAGATAAGCATAAATTAGGCATTTTGTATCTTTAGTTTTATATTCAATCTCTTTTGGTAAAAGAACCTCTTTCAACTAGAATTCTATAATACTCCCTTCTTTATTATTATTTATAAATCGCTGTCAGTTATTTTGTTAAAATTAAGATAATATATTTTTGTTAAAATACTTCTATTTATGATTGTAATAAAACAAATAACAGTGACCAGAGAAAAAAGGGGGAAACAGTGATAATATGGTAACATTAACTTATATTTAATGACAAATAAATAAAGTCAAATAACTTATAAATATTGACAAAGGAATTATTTTTTAGCTATCTTTATAATTTAAAATAATCTCTTTTCTTCCATCTATAATTGAACATCATTTCATTTTAATATATATTATGAAAAAATTGAATTAATTCATTTTAATACTATAAAATTATTTAAGAAATTATGGGAAGGTTGAGTTAAAATGATACTTCTAGCCTCTATCTTTTTTTTTTTTTTTTGTACAAGAGCTGTTTGGGTTAAACTCACGCATATGCTTCGATTATATCGCTTGTAGATGTAAACTTATAAAGGTTAAAATTTGTAAAGAACCCGAATCGAATCATTAAGAAAAACATAAAGTGTTTATTTTTTTCTTATTGGGCACTTAAGTGAAAATAAAAATAAAAAATTGTTTGTTTAACCTTATAAAAAAAAAAAGCACAAGCTGAAAAATAAGATAAAATTTGACTTATTTTTCAAACTACAAAAAAGTAACTTATGAAAAAAGTCCCAATAACTCTCTGATTTTTCATATTAACCTTTTAAACATTTTTCTTTTCATTTTCTTTTATTTCTCATTATTTCTTTTTGTTTTTTCCCTTCTTCCTTCTAATTGTTTCTTTTTTCATTTTCTTTAACCCCCCACCCTAAAAACCCAACCCCCCTCCGAACACCGCCCAACTTCCGCCTACAGCACAAATTGTGCCTTTCATTTTTTTTTCCCCAGGTTTTTTTACCACCAACCGTACCCCCCCACAAGCACTCCCAACTTCAGTTTTCCACTGTTTTCTGTTATGCCTTCAAGTATTTTTTTTATAGTAGATTAAAAATTCGTTTTTTGTTTTAATTTATATGCATATCATTATAATTTATATTGAATAAACATAAGTCAAAAAATACAAAAAAGAAAAAAAATTTTTTTAGATCTTCCGAAATAAAAATGAACATAACTTATTTATTCATTATTATTTTTCAATCTATTTTATAGTTTATAATATTTTTAGAAGGAGAAGAAAATGTAAGCTCAGCGGGTGAGGTTTGTTATGTTCCTTTTGGATCAAATGGCATTTTAAATTTCGTTCCTCTTTACTTCCCAAGTTTTTACGAATTGCTCTATTCTGGAAAGGCAGTACTAATTGTGGACACAGTGATGTCGAGCCTGGTTGGCTTGGATGGGCATATAAAAAGTGTTTTTTTAGAAGATTTTTTATGAAAGTTTTTTTTTTCTTAAGTTTACCTGTTTCGAGACTAGGTGCAATATCACTTTCAAAATTAAAACTTATTTGAATGAAAAAAAACACTTTCATTTTTTATTTTTTAATTTTGTTTTTATTATAATTTTTTAAGATTTAATAAAATAGTTGTATTTTAAAAGTTATAATATATTAAATACTAATCTTTTGCCTTTTGTCCTGTGAGTCGCTAGTGATTTGAAACTGGTTCTTTTCTGATTCTCAAAATACAATGCTCACAAAAATCCATTTCATCGATATTTTGTCCACTAAGAAGATTTTTTTTGCTTAATATTGATAAACCTTTCTAGATTATATGCCCCAAGCACATATGACATAGTTTGGTGAAGTCAGAATCTGCTAAAGTTGATGTAGAAAAGGCAGCAGCGGTTGTGATAGTAAACCATTACAAAATATATATAGTATCAAACTTGTGTAGTTTTATGATAACCAAAGCTCCTCGGTTAACTTTTAGAACTTCATCTTCACTCGTGTATTTCCATCCTAAAGTCTCAATAGTGTCAAAAGAGATGAGACTCTTTTTCAAATTAGGAACATGTCTGACATTAATGAGTATCCTCACCACACCATCATGTATCTTTATTCAAATTGTACCTCTACCAATAACTTTACAAGAAGCATTGTTGCCCATCAAGACAACATCTTCATCTAAAACATATGTTGAAAACCACTCTCTACGGGGACACATATGATAAGAACAATCAGAATCTAAAATCCATTAATTCGCATGTTTGAAATTATCCTCAATTTTTCTTTCTACCCTTTTCCTTATTTTTCAATTTGTAACCCTTTAATATGTCCCATTTTATGATAGTAATTACATACCAAATGTTTATGTTTCGATTTTTTATTTCAAACGGGTCTTGTTACTTTCAGTATCTTTCTTCTCAAATCAACCAATTACAAACAAGCCATCAGTCTGATTTTCACTAGTTTCCAAATTAATATTTATATCTGTCTGATCTTTACATTTCAAAATATATTTATTTTAATTAAGAGATAGTATCGTTTCCAAAAAGTAACATTTCCCAAAAATACTTAAAAGATTGGAGTAGAGAACATAAAAGTAAAAAGGAAAGATCTTCATCCTCAATCTTAACTTCTATCATACTCAAATCCATAATAATGGAATCAAATTTGTCAAGATGTAAGAGTATAGAAGTACCTTCTACCATTTACAGTATATACAAACTCTGCTTCAAATAAAGTCTGGTCTCTACGGACTTCTTCATATACAACATCTTCAATTTTTCCCACATACCTTTAGCTCTAGCCTAACTAGCAATCTTTAAAGTACCTCATCATAGGTTTAGAATGATGCCTGACCTAAACTTTTTGTCTAGGCCATCAAACTCTTCTCTCAACATAATCTCTAACTTCTTCTCCTTTCCTTGTAGGTCTACTAGATCCTAAATCAGAATGGCCTCCACCTTAAGCTGCGTCATACCAAAGTTGACACTTGGGTCAAATTTCTGTACATAAAATTTTTTTACAGTCATATCGGCTGCCAGAACTTTACTAGGGGATTTAGCTCCGATACCAATTTGTTAGGATCAATTATTGGGAATTTAGACAATAACAAAATAAAAACAAATTATATAGAGAAAATAACAACACAAAAGAGATTTAAGTGGTTGGGTTAGTTTGACCTACGTCTATGAACAAAGAAAAACAAAGTATTATTACTATAAAGAAGGATATAAGTCTTGGAGAATTAGAACATAAACCCAAAAGGGGAAGAGAGAACTCAAGAGTATACAAAAGATCTCTTGCTTGGTACATCTTAATTAAAAACTCTTGACACCTATTTATAATACTCAAGGAATTCAAAACTCTCTTCCACAACCAATATGGGATAAAAAACTCTTCCTAAACCATGTTGAATAAATACATTCCTAACAAATCCTAAATCATCTTGGATCAATACATTCCTAACACTTAAGAATCTCTAACGCTATCATTCATACAAGAAATGCATAAGTCACTCTTTGATGGGAGATTTTCTTTAGAAGGTCTACTTTTTCCTTAAATAGAATATTAATATCTAGGGTTAACCACCCTTTTCATTTTTTCATGTATGTTTAGATAAATTAATTTTCTAAATTTATAAGTCACATTTTCCTTAACACATGAAAAGGTTATCTTTAGCTCCCTCCTCTCAATTGTTGAGCTGTATGAAGCAATGCTGAGTTTATCAGGAGATAGTGCTCCTGGTCCTGAGGGTTTTTTTGATAAATTCAATTCCTCTTGTTGGAATTATTAATTAAAAAAGGATAAAAGACCTTACTTGAATTCGAAGTTTGCGAAAGTAATTTGCCGGATCAATCAAGTCACAAGTCTTGGATATGAATCACTAGGATTAATACCACTATTTCACAATCTA
>JAWZTD010012457.1:0-67345 GCA_035221335.1 Echites panduratus | reverse complement strand
AACTTTGATCTTAGGGAATAGATTGGAAGATCTTAAGTATTGTGGATTGCTATTCAAGCACAAAGCAAGTGAAGATCTGTTTACAATCTTCAATCTGAAGGTATCATTTCTCTCTTGTGTTAAATTTTTTTTAAAAAAATAGGGTTTTAGATCTAGTTTTCTTTGTGGATTCCGGATCTATCTCCCTACAATTTGACCCCTTTTTCCAACTTGATCTAGCCATTAGGCGAGCTTAGGATAACCCCTGCTCCCTTGCCATCTTCATTTCTGGCTCCATCCATGAATATAATCCACAAATTTCTTGGTGTTTCTTTCATGCTTTCAAGAGGTTCCTCATGTTTGGGATGAAATTTGTATCATGGGCACTAAGTTCTATAGACCACTTTAGCATTCTCCTCGATGTGTTTATCTTATGAAAAATCTGTTTTAGTGGCGCATTTGAGCATATGTTTATTGTATGAGAATCAAAATAAGCTCTGAGTTTCCTAGAAGTGATAACCAAGGTATAGGCTAATTTTTTTGTATTAGAATATCGAATTTCGACCTCATGGAGGGCTTTGCTTACATAGTAAATTTTCAACTGCTTGCCATTTCCTTCCCTAAACAAAACTGCTGCTACAGCTAAATAGGAACTTGGGACGTACAAATATAGAACCTTTCCTATGCTAGGACTTGTGAGAAGTGGAAGTTGTGACAGTACTCCTTTAAACTCCTGAATGCCTCCAAACAGTCCTCAGTCCATGTGAAGTCTTTCTTTGCTCCTTTAAGTACTTTAAAAAATGGGAGGCATTTTTCGGTGGAGCGAGACATGAACATTCCCAGTGTAGCGATGCATCATGTTAGCTTTTGGACGTCTTTCACACATTTGGATTCCCTCATATTGATAATTGTCGAGATTTCTCAAGATTGGCTTTAATCCCTTTTTGGGTTACCATGAAGCCCAGGAATTTCCCAGACTCCACTACGATGGTACATTTGGTAGGATTGAGCTTCATGTTGTGCCTGTTCAATCTCTCGAAGGTTTCTTGCAAGGCCTCCAAGTGACTTCCTTTTGCCCTATTCTTGATGACCATATCGTCGAAGTAATCTTCCATATTCCTCCCGGTTTGAGTTTGAAATACTAGATTCACCATTCTTTGATAAGTAGCCCCAACATTTTTTAACTCGAACAACATGACATTGTAACAATAAATTCCCCCTTTGGCTCGGAATGAGGTGTGGATTTGATCCTTCGTTTTCAATTTTATCTGATGATACATGAAGAATGTGTTGAGGAAGCTAAATATCTTATATCCTGTAGTGGAGTCTACCATGGAGTTAATCTTGGTAGCGGCTAGTAGTCCTTTAGGTAGGCCTTGTTCAAGTCAATGAAATCGATGCACATCCTCCACTTACCGGTGGCCTTCTTTACCATCACCACATTAGCCAACCACTTTAGGTACTTCACCTCTCAGATAAAACCAGCTTGAATTAGTTTAGAGGTTTCTTCCTTCATGGCTGCTACTTCCATCTCTAGACCAAATTTCTGAGGTTTTTGTTGCATCGGTTTGAAGGTGGGACTGATATGGAGATGACGAACCATCACCTTTTCATCTATCCACGGCATCAGGTTAACTTGCCAAGCAAAAGTATTCATCCATTAAGTAAGGAGTTCCACCAGGGCTCTTTTTTCTCTTCTAGAATCGAAGACCCGATTTTTACTTTCTGTCTGTCACCCTTTTCTCCAAAGGAACTCACAGAGGCTTCTTCAATGGTGCATACTGCCATGGGTTTTTCACTTGTAATGGCATCATCCCTCTTTCTTTTCCTGTTGGTCAATGGATGTCGTAGGACTTCCTTTAGGCTGCTTTCTATCTTGATAATGTACCCACAAGATGGTAGATTAATTTTTTGATGAGGGATGGAGGACACCATCTTGAAGGTAGCCTATGCGGTTACAACAAAGATAGCATTATAAAATTTTACTGTCTTTGTCCTGCTTTTCTCACCAGCCCCCAGTTCAACCTTCAGGTCAATGCGTAACTTGATCGGAACCCTATGATTTGTAAATCCCACCAAGGTTCCTTTGTATGCGGAAAGATGGAATTCCGGGATTCCCATCTCTTTGAAGTAGGAATACTAGAGAACATCTCTGCTGCCCTCTGTGTCGACAAGGATTCTTTTAACTCTCCAGGGGTCTAGTCCCTTAGCTTCGAAAGAAGTTTCTATGCTTAGTGGATGGGTTCTGGCAACTAAGGGTGGGAGAACTCTCCTTTTGAAGGAAATGACTTCTTCCTTTTCCGCAGTCGCAACTACCAGGAAAATCTGGTTTAGGGAATGAATTCGTTTCAAGAGTTAAATGTTGGACAGGGTTGGCTCAATAATCATGTTAATAACCAGCTTTTGCCTTAGATGGCGAGCTCGCTAATCACCCCATGGGGCGTCGACCTTGTATTCTTGAAGATGCCCTCCTTTTAACAATTTTTCAATTGCCTTGTTTAGTTGTAATCACTATTCAATTGAATGGTTGTGATCCTTGCAAAATGCACAATATCTTCATTGATCCCTTCTATCTCGACTTTCGGGATGGAGAGGTTTAGGATCATCTACTCCGAAATTCGACTTTCGGGATGCAGAAATTAATTCAGCCCTGGGAGTGTTTGGGTGGGTGAATGTATTCAGTTCTTCCCACGTCAAGCCCGATGATCGACTGGGGTTGCCTGATGTGGAATTTTGTTTTCAAAAAGTGTGACAAAGTTCCATGAATAAAGGAGTGAATGGTGGTGGTGGCCAAAGAACTTTGATTGAAACTTGGACTTGTGCTAACAAAGATAAGATCTACATTTCAAGTATGAAGAAGGCTTGAAGACATTGATGTTCAAGTATGAAGAACAACTTGATTTGAAGATCTTTTTGAACGAGTTTAAGTTTGATGAAAACAAAGTGTTGAAAAACACTTGGAGAAGAACTTGTAAGAAGAAGGTAACATCAATGAGAAGAAACTTGATGAGAACAAAGAGACATCAAAGTTTTGGAATGAAGCTTCACAGGGATGGGTTGGAAAGCTGGAAAGCTCCATTTCATGTCAAGATTGCATCCAATTCGAAGAAGGATCAAAACTACACGAAAACTTGATGAAATGGAGCTAAAATAATGCACAAAAATGTTAGGAAAATGGCCCATCCGGAGCCTGCCAATTACTATTCGGCTCCTAACATTTGCCAGGCCAAAATAGCCCAAAATAGAAGCTATCTGGTGCTTTGTCCTGTCCGGGGTTGCTACAGTACCGAGTTGATACAGTGACCCATTCGCTATAGTATCCAGGTTGATACAATAACTCTGTTTTTTGATTATTTGTTTTTATTGTAATTTTTGTTTGGTTTAAGGGTTTTTTTTTATGTCTTTTGACCTTAGGCACGAATTATTATGTTAGATCAGGGTTGAAATGCTATAAATACTTACTTATTATGTATTTCAATACATTCTTTCTTTTAATCAAAAACAAACTTTCTCATTGAGAGCAAAACATGGAAGATCAAATTGATCTTTTAGTTAGGTTTTCTTCATGAACTAGGGTTCTTGAGAAACTACTTTGAGGCTTTCTTCATTTTGGTTTAGGGTGTAGAATTGTCTTTAAACTCAATAGATTGGTTAAGGATAATCAATTCCAAAGGTTAATCTAATAATAAACTTGAATCTCTTGATGAAAACATTGGGAATTTGTCTTTGTGATAGAATCTAAGGGATTGAGCTATTGATATGAGAAACTTCGATTCCAAGGAATCACATCAAAGGACCACCTCCATGCTGACCCCATCAATGTCATAGTATACCTTTTTGAATTTTTCGATATATGTTTCCAGGCTCTCTCCGTGGTGCTGTTTGATATTGAAAAGGTCTCCTTGGTTTTTGGCCAACAAGCCAGCGTTGCCAAACTTGGCGAGGAACTCTTTCTCTAAGGAGGACCAGCTACTAATTAACTCTGGTTTCAAGTTAGTGAGCCAAGTAGTGGCTTATCCCCTAGTGTGCTGGCAAATGCTTTGCACTTCACCTTCTCATCATTGGTTATGACTCCCATGGCATGCTCATATTTGCATAGGTGATCATGTGCCTTGCCCTGCTCTTTCCTGTATACAATGGCAAGGTAGGTAGAATGAAGTCTGGATTGGAGGAGCATCATTAATCCATTTGGAAAAATTGGACTTTGTAATGATTCCCTTGGGTGATCTGGACATGCTCTTTGACTTTCTTTTTTTGGGGGTTCCTGCTCTCTTTGTCCATGAGATGCAAGATCTTGCCTGTTCTCTTCTTCTTCGATTATCATTTTTGGCAGGATTCCTGGACCATCCAATATGACTTTTGGAAGCTCTTGGTCACATTCTCTTGTTGCTCACCGATCATGATTGTCATGACCATCCTGGTAAGTTTCTACTCCGGAGAGAATATCTGTCAACAGATGTGCAAATGGTGATGGTATTGGTATAGGTAGTTGTTTAGCCCATTACGGCCATTCTCTGGCTTAGCTTGGCCCAATTCATCATCATTTGATTTTTTTTGTGGGCCCTCTGTAACTCTTCTTCTAACCTTTGTATTTTGCAAGGATTGTCGGAGGGAAGTCCTTCTTCTGCGAGTCCCCTATTGAAGTTGAGTTTTCTCCCAAGATCTTTGGAGCCTAATGTTCTTGCTTCGGATTTGCCTAACCTTTGTCTGGCCAGAACTCTATGAATGTTACTTTCTTTTCTTTGAGCAGTACCAGTACGAGTATGGTGAGATAGAGTTAATTAGTGTTATGTCGTACTAGATTCCCAAAGTCCTTCACCAGGTGAGAATCCAAATTCAATGTTTATAAAAATTTCTTTTCCAAAATTAGAAGTAGGAAAAGAAGTTTGAACTATCTAAAACTTTGGGGCAGTGGTTTAGATAGTCTTGGGGAGGGTTTATAATTTTCTTCTATGCAAAAATTAAATAATAAAGTTGTGATGTAGATGTTAGTCTAGTTGAGAAATCAGACCATGTCAAATTCCTCCCTTTTCCAAAGACCCAAATGTCTCCCTTTATTAGAAAATTGAACTTTCTTCTTTGGGATGTCTTCTTGGCTGCTTGCTATTGATGATAAGCCATATCCATTCAAGTAACTAATATTTTTTCTTCTCTTCCTCCCTTGTATAACCAAATCTCCATTCTTAAATACTTGACAATACTTTCCAATAGTAACATACTTGTACCTTTGTGATGCAAATTCTCCCAACGAAATAATATTTACTTTGCCTATAGACGCATATTTCACATTACAAATCTCTGACTTTATTGTTATGGACCTTCAACCGAACTTTTCCAAAACCTTCAATCTTCTGATTCAGAGTATTTTCCATATTCATGAAGTCAAATTCTTCATTAGTATGTAAAGTATCAAACATTTCTTAGTTATTGAATATATGAGCATAAGCAACAAAATCCATAATCCAACCCGAATTACTCTCAACAAAAGTTGTTAGATAAAGATCATTAATATCATTGACTATATTTACGGAGTACTTACTCTTTGATTCTCTACAACTTTTTAAGTCATGCCTGAATTCTTGACAGTGGGATTGCATGTGAGCCAACTTACCTCAAAAAAATATTCCACATTACTATAGTCTCTTTGTCGAGAATTTGATCTAGACCTTCCTCTTTGTTAGTCACATCCCTTCTTGTTCGCTCTATCATCACCCTCCATGGCTAGCGTTCGACCGTCATCAAAATGTTCTTCATTCCCCATCATCTGTTAATTTTCCTTCAAAACATTCTTCACATCATTCAACTTCAATGTACTTTTCTAGCAAGGATTGCATTAATGGTTTGCAGGATTTGAGTAATGAAGCCAGCAAGAGAAGTGCTTGTTCTTCTTCCTCAGTCTCCTCCCCTGCATTCTCAAGCCGAGATACTAACTCAATAAATTTATTTGTATAGTCCATGATATTACCTCTTTCTTCTATCAACGTCTTCGAGACATGATTCATCTCCAATGTATCCCACAATCTCTTTGGTGATGTCTTTCCTTCAACCATATTACTTTTATTTGAAGGGACAATGAATTGTATTAACTGCTTTCTTCTGAATTATACCCCATTCCAATTCTTTGATGTGTTCTACCTTTTCATCACTCATTGCGTAATCAAGATCCTATGGTACCAAACAATCTTCAATTGTGCATTAGCATATGGAAATCCATCTTTCCATCAAATAATGACGGAGGTGAGATATTTAATAGATTCATGTTGCACTCCCTTGCCCCTCATCTCAAACTGCTTCCCAAAGTTTAACTTAGTTTATTTTTATATTGCAATATCATTTTTTAAGTAAAAATTTATTTAATTTAAGAAATAAAACATATCATTTTAGATAATCTAAAATGAAAAATGAGATATTAAATTCCAGATGAAAAGAATATTAAATTTTAAAAATGCTAGATTTAGGAGGATTGCTTCTGTTTTTGGCTAATTGATTGGTTAATTTGCTCAAGAAATATATCAAATTTTCTTCTTAATTACTTCTCCCCAAAGTTAAAGAGGTTTGTCAAACTTTTCTAGCTGCACCATTTATAATTTTATCAATAAGCATCAGCCTTATCAGCATCATTTTTTTTTCTCCTGATTTATTTGTATAATCAGAAGCTGAAAAAATAGGGACGACTTTTTTCCTTTCTTAATATTTTTCTTTCTTCCTACAGGCAAGTGAGCTGCAAGCCTTTAAGCTTTAACAAACATGTAGTACTTTCGTGGTACTTACTTCCCTTAAACCCAATTCTATAAATCTTAATAATAATAATGAATGGGATATCTTTGAGCTCATAATTAATTAATCATATTAAACGTTAGCAATAATATAATATTTATTTAATTATGTGGGTATATATTTACCAGAAATTAATTGATTCTGTGCAATATGTATATATTAAAAAATGATTTCTTGAACGGAATCCTCCCCGGGGTTGTTGGAAATTTTATTTATGATTGATAGCAAATTCCTTATACAAATTAAACTGAACACGTAGGCAACATATCTGACCAAGAATTTCTCGACGCCTGTCCATCGTTAATTTGCATAAGTTTTTTAACAAAAGAATTAAATTCAACTGTGGAAGAAAGACAATATTAATATATTCCAGAAAATTATGGTTAGTTTTCTTGACAAATGTCAGAGTTATTATATATATATGTACATATATCTATATATGCCATATGGCTAATAGGAATAATTAATGTTGATGATGATTGAAGTGGACAAATAAGTATAATTTGATGAATGCATGAGTTCGTCACGTGAGATGGATATGGCCATATATGATATATCAATCCAACTCAAGCCCATGGAAGCTAAGCTGTAGGAGAAACTTACAGGGCACTTCGTGGGTAAAGGTTGTCATTTTCCGACCTGTCTGATATATATAGCTGTTATATGTATATATATATATATATATATATATATATATTTATACACACGCACACAAAAGATGACCCTACTTTGATTAATTAGGTGGCTGATTTCTCGTGAAAAATAAGCTAACTTTGAATATCATCTCATGAAAATCATAAATAGAGAATTCATATATAACTTTGCCAGATTGGATTGCTGGATAAGTGGATCAAAAGTCAAGCTTCGCCGAATGGACTGTGCACTCTCTTTGGGCATAAACCTTATTTTAGTCCAGTCGCATGAGGAATCCTAATGCTCACGGATCAGGTTTCCTTTTTCCAAATGGATTTTGAGTCCATCATGAATTCAAATATTCTAGTTCCAATCTAATTCTATACAAAATATTCTCTTGGAATACTCTTATCCTATATTAATTGTAACAAGATTCCACTAAATTCTTAAAAAAGTCCCTTTGCTCTACAAGAATGGTACAAATTCTCTTTTACACTATATCTTTGAATTATTTCCTTCTAGACTTAATTCTAACTTAAGTATCGAGCCGGTTTCTCTGGGCATCCCCGAGAACAATTTCTTATCTTGTAGGAAGATTAGATTGTAAAATCCACAAGGGTATTGTGAATTTCGGGTAATCAAAATTTGGAGTATCACAATTGACACCATCTGTGGGAAACGTTCATCGTTACTTGAAATATCAAATTTTCACTTGTTGGAAACACTCGATGGCTTCTGGAAACAACAACTGCATATTCAAAGAGCAAGAAGGTTGTAAGTTGACTCGCACACAAAGAATCAGTAACGATCACAACACCAATACAACTGCATAGACTTCGTCCCAAAGTAGATCAAGAACATGGACCAACTCGACATCGCACTACGATGGCCAATACTTCGCTGCTTGAAAGAGTGACACGGACCCTTGAATTTGTGGGTAGCAGACAGATAAGAATCTTTTCTTCTAGTCAAGCTTTGTCACAACATATAAGTGCGTCAAGTCAAGTAGACATCAGAGACGTGATGAATAGAAGAAGAATGAGAGCCTCACCACCTCCATATTTCAAAAATTTGGAGTCAAGGGATTTGCACCATCAACTTAACTCAAAAAGGAGGAGACATTGGAAGCATCCCGATTGAACACTCGATCCCAAGAGACATGTCGTGAAAGATCATTAATTTGGGAAGAGGGTAGAAAGAGATCATCAAGAAGATTGGGTCGACCATGAGTCATTCTTCAAGAGGAAGATAATGTTAAGAAAACAAAAGATTTGGATATAGAGTAGATTTACTTGAAAAATCACCTTTTACTGATAAGATTTGACTAAAAGAATGCCGCCAGGGTTCAGACCACCTCAAGTCGCAATAAAATGTGATGGGACTACTGAGCCACAGCTACATACAGATGAATACATCTACTACATGGAGAGGTTCGAATATCCAGATCATTTGAAGTGTAGTGCCTTTCATTGTACTTTGTCAAAAAAAAAAAGCACAATCTTGGTTCTAGAATCTGCCCCCAAACAGCATATCTTATTGGAGTCAGCTGAGGGATCTTTTTCTTAAAAACTGCAAAAGTAGCAAGAGATGCAAAAAAGATCTTAATCACCCTTTTAGCATCAAGTATAAACCAGGAGAGAGCACCAGGGTATACTATAGACATTTCAACAAAGAAGCATTCGAGATCGATAAAAAGAATAACACAATCTATATTACCGCTTTCAAACAAGGACTCTGAGGGGGTTATGTTGCAGTCAGACTCCTGAAGGAGAATCTGAAGACGATCCAGGAGTTAAAAACTCTCCTAGAAAAATTTCTAAAAGGAGAAGAGGCAACCATATAGAAAAGAATCACTAGAATCCTTCCTCCTCAAGATAGACAACCTAACTCTAAAAATCAGGTTGAGAAATGGTATAGAAAGATAAACTGGATTTAGAGTCCCAAAAAGAAAAGCCAACAACAAAGATTCACACTATTGAACCACTCCTAAAAATATTGAGAAGGGAGGAGGAACCATTGGCTGTATCTTCATAGATAGAGAGTCATTATATTCGAAAGATCCTAGTAGACATCAGAAGTGCAGAAAATGTACTATGTAAGGAGACCTCTCTCAAAATGGGGGGAAACAGTCAGGATCTAGCACCTTGCTCACTGACTCTAATTGGATTCACTAAACATACAACATATACAAAAGGAAAAAATCTCATACAAACAACAGCTTGTGAAGGAGAACAAGTAGTGTTTGTTTAGATGGAATGGATAGTCATTGATATCCCTAAAAAATGTAATGTGATTTTATGCAGAAAAAGGGTATCCACCATTCTACGATACTATTTGATAATCAGCCACCCAAATGGGACCATCCGCCTAAAGGGAGACACCACATCTAATCTTAATTGCTACTTGACAGATTCTCAAAAAGATAGTCAAGATGAGACTCATTTTGTCAAGATGAGAAAGAGAGGATACAGACAATTGTTAAAATAGGAAGTTCTCTTCCAGCAAAAGCAAAAAGTCAACTCATCATGCTATTAACTCAAGAACAGGATGTCTTCGCTTGTAGTCCACTGGATCTCACTGATATAGATCCTACCAGTTTAGTTCACAGAGTAGGACTCATCCCAGAAGTCAAAACCCTGAAACAGAAAAGGAGGACTTTCGCGATTGATAGAAACAAGGCGATCGTAGAATAAGTAAAAGCGCTGCTCAACAAATATACTTAAAGAAGTACAATATCCGGAATGGTTGGTGAACCCAATCGTAATAAAAACGAAAGATGGATCCTTTAAAATATGCGTGGACTTTAATACTTTTGAACAAATTTTGCAGAAAGGATTCATACCCTCTCTCCATAGTAGACTAAATGGTTGACTCCACCACGAGATATCAATGGCTTTGTATTTCAAACACATACAAGGGTTATCACCATATAATGATGGCCAAAGATGACATGGAAAAAACCTCTTTCAAAATGGAAGGAGGAACATTTTGTTACTAAAAGATGCCTTTCGGACTAAAAAATGCTAGAGCTGGATTTCAAAAAACCATGCTCAAGATATGCCAGAATCAGCTGGGCAGAAACATAGAATCTATGCAGACAAAGTGGTGATCATGTCCAAAAGGACCAAAACCATCCAGAGTCTGCTGAGAGACATGGAAGAAACTTTCAACACCTTAAAGAATTTAAACATGAAGGTCAACCGTGAAAAATACCGTTGGAGTCTCATCTGGCAAGTTTCTTGGGTATATTATATCTGAAAGAGGGATAGAACCAAACCTTGACAAGATTTCGACCCTAATCAACATGACATCACCAAAGTCGGTCAAAGAAGTACATAGTCTAACAAGGAAAATGTCTGCACTCAGAAGGTTCACCAGCAGGATGGCAAACAAAGGGAAAAAATTTTACTCTATAATCAAAAAGCAATCTAGGTTTGAGTGGATAGATGAATACAAAAATGCCCTTCAAAATTTGAAGACATTCCTTGCAAATCGCCTCTACTAACTCCTCTAAAATCGGGGGAAGATATTCAGATGTATCTGACAGTCAGCTACAAAGGAATTAGAACCATTATGATAGTAGAAAGAAATGAAGGCCAATTCCCCGTCTACTATGTTAGCAAATATTGAGAGGAGTTGAGATCAATTATTCAGAATTAGAGAAATTGTTGTTGGGAATAGTCATAACTGATAGAAAGTTGAAGCTTTACTTTGAGACTCATAGAGTTAGGATATCCCCTCAGATAAGAACTCATGAAGCCAAAATTATCAGGTAGGACCATGAAATAGGAGTTGGAATGGTTAGGATATAAAATTTTCTTTGAACGGCGCAATTCGAAAAAAGGACAAGCTTTAACAGACTTTCTAGAAGAGTGTACTAGGGTCCCAAAACAATCAGAATCTATAGAGTCTAACACCAAAGAAGAAAAAACATCAGCTATCTAGGAGATGAATATAGATGGGTCAATCGAAAAGTGTAATTCTAGTAGAGGAATCGTCCTCACAAGTGATACGGGAATCAAAATCTTATTTGTAGTGAGATACGATTTCCATGTTAAAAATAATGAAGTAGAGTATGAGGCTCTGTTAGTAGGACTTGAGATTTGCAGACTCTTTTCCGATAAGAAAACTCTTCGTGAAAGTTGACTCTCAAGTAATGGTAGGGAAAATGTTAGGATCCTTTGAAGTCTGAGAAAGAAACATGCCTAAATACTTGGAAAAGACTACAAATAATTAAAAGGTTTGATGACTTCAAGATCAAATAGATAACACAAAAAAAGAATAGTAAGGCAGATGATCTCTCAAAAGCCTCAAAAGAGATAATGGGCACCACAGCCCTGGGTTTCATTGAAATCCTGAAAATATGGAGCATCAATATAGTCAAGGTCTTTGAAATATCAGACCTTGAAGACTGGTGAACTCAGATATCTTAGTACTTGAAAGACGAGAAATTACTATATGTCTCCACTCAGGCTCGAAAGATAAACAGGTTTTCGCCCCAATGTGTCATCATTCATGATTCTCTTTTCAAAAGATCGTTCTCATGGCTACTACTGAAATGTCTGGGAAAACAAGAGGCAAGCTATGTCATAAAAGAACTACATCATAGAATATGTGGGATTCAAGCTGGGACATAGTCATCTGCAAAAAAGATCCTTAGGGTGGGCTATTATTGGCCAAGGATTTGCCCAGATCTAGAGGACTTCATACAAAAATGCCCCGATTATCAGTTACATGAAAACAAGGTTCATCTACTAGCGACTTCATATCAAGTAATTTTAACTTCATTTCCCTTTGATCTTCGGGGAATTGATATCCTTATACCTTTTCCCAAAGGAACAAGAGGAGTATAGTTCCTCATTGTGGCTAAGGAGTAATTTACTAGACGGGTAGAAGCAAAGCCACACAGTCATCTCTAGAGAGAAAGTTCAATCTTTTGTTTGGAGAAATATAGCTTCTCGATACAGAGTCCCCAAGGCGACCATCTTAGATAATGGAAGACAGTTTATGGGGGAATCCTTTTGTGAAAATTTACAGATTGAACAAAGGTTGACTTTAGTAGCTCATCCATAGGCTAATGGATTGACGAAAATGATTTGTGCATATTTAAGATAACTCTATGCCACTTCTTATGTCATTATCTTAACTACTTTAGCTTAATATGTCATTTTAAGATTTATTTTACTTCCCTATACTTGATTTTTGATTGTAGGAAGGTTTATTTGAAAATTGTTCGGGAAAAAATGAAGATGGCACTACTGAGCAAGAAATGGCAGGGACGAGCAAGAAACGATGCCATGAACCGCACCATCTGACGCAGCAGAGCAAGCCATCCTGCTTGATGAGGTAAGCACCAGAGCAAGTTGGTAATTTGAGGATTGTTTTGGTTTCGGACAAGCACAGCAGGCGCTGACGGGAGAAGATTCCTATTTTTGTTTGATTTTTATTGTTATTTCTTAAAACACTTCTTTTGTTATAGGTTTCTAATTGGCTATTAGACTTCTTTTGCTTAATTAATTTTGCTAAGGACTCTTAAAACTCCTATAAATAGGGCTGTTAGTTTGTTCCAAAAGACACAATTCAAGATTGATTTTCTGAAACTCGATGACAAAGAAGGAGATTATTTTCCGCAGGGCAGATTTCTCTATATCTTTTCTTTGTATTCTTAGGTTTTATTAATCACGTCTTGTGAGTAGTTCTCTATTGTTAACAAGTACATGAAGTATATTATTTTGATATGGGGTTATGATATTTGTTTCATTTCTCTTGTTAAAGATTTGATCTTTATTCTTTAGTATTTATTCAATTCATGCTTTCATCTTATTAATTGTGTTTATTGATTTAGTTTGATCACCTAGATTAATTTACATGATTATATTGGTACTGTTTAAATATTATCTATAAGTTTGATAAATCCACCAAGTAGCAACTATTGTTTCAGTTAGGTTTCAGCTACCAACTTGATTTAACAATAAAGAACTGCATGAATCAAATTGCATAAGATTAAAACTACTTTGTTTTTATTAATTTGACATTGATGATGCCTTAATGTTTTAAGCAATTTAATTCATTAAACCTATTTTTTAGCTAATAATTAGGTTTAATTGATTAAATATAGATTTTTTTTCTACAAGAAATTAATCTAATTCAAGGATAGGAATTTGAGCTCTAAGACATTCTAAAATCAACTACTCAATTGTCTTATTTGATCTATGATTAACCTCATAGCATTTGACTTGCGAATTGTTTTTATTAACAACTTTCTAATCTATATTCTTCGTTTCAAATTTGTTTTTAATTATTTTGTTTACAAACCTTTTAAAAAAATCTCCCCTTTGTTTCTTGTTGATTGGTTTTTATTAAACTTCATTTTAATTCTCTATGGGTTCGACCATATTAGTCCTAACTGCATAAGTTTTGGTAGATTGAAATTAATTTGCTTATGTTGCATAATGCATGTTCAAATTTTGGAGCTGTTGCCAGGGAGCTGTTATTTAAGTTTAATTTTTGCAGTTGACAAATCCCTTTTTTTTTTCTCACATGATATTAAAGAAATTTCCATAGTTGATGAGTTTGCCTAACGGAAAGGAATATCACGCTAATATCTTAATCCACGAAAATCCTACTTTCAAAATCTCAAGCAATTCAAGTTCATCTTCTTCAATGGCAGAGAACGACGGGAATGCAGGTAAAGCTGCTATAATAGTTCCCCCAGGGAATTTTGTCCCATCAGGTAATAATGCAGTTGGTGCAAGAGGTAATAATGTTAGACTCACTATTAGGGAATTAACTATTCCCACCTTTTGTGATCAACCTTTGGCGATTATCTTCCTTGAGGTTAAAAAGAATTTTAAATTAAACTGTGGCTTTATTCAATTATTACTTGTTTTTTGTGGACTTCCTAGAGATGATCCTCACCGACATCTACAAGATTTTCATATTATTTTCTCTAATAGGAGACAAGGAGGAACTATAGACGATGTAACAAAATTACGTGCTTTTCCATTTAGTTTGCAAAATAAAGATAGAGAGTGGTTATATGAATTACCTCCTGGATCTATTACAGGTTGGGAAACCATGAAGAGTACTTTTCTTGAAAATTTTTTTCCTGCATCTAGAATCTTATCTATTAAATTGCATAACAAGAAGTATTGGTTCAAGTTTAAAAATCATGTGATCCATGGAAATTAGATAAAAGTTGAAGAAGTAATCTAACATTTCTGTGGAGTTCTAAATGTTGTTGACTAGACTATGATAGATGCTGCTAGAGGAGGATCACTTTTGGAAACACCTTGAAAAATGCTCTATCACTGGATAATATTCCAAGGAATCAATGAAATCAACTCCATGGAAGACAAATTGGATAAGATAGATCACTAATTTGTTTGAAAAGTGGTTAACTATGAACTTCACACAAGCACTTGTTAATTTTTGCAATATTTGCTGTAGTTATGAGTATATTACTGACCTTTGCCCTTATAATGTAGAAAAAGCAAGCGTTAATGTTACGGGAAATTTCTCTAGCCCTCAAAGGTATTCAAACACATACAATTAAGATTGGAGAGATCATCCAAATTTTTGATGAATCAAGGAGGACATGAGGCACCAAACCAAAACCAACCTAAAAGAATCCTTTTGGTTTTTACCATGTCAACCCACAAGCTCTTCTAAATGCTCCAAATCCCCCACAACCTAACCAATCTAGTTGTTCTCTTGCAAATAAGATGGCCTTCCTGAAAATTGCTCAAATTAGCATTCAAATGGGATAGATTGCCTTAGATGTGAACCAACTCAAATCCCAAGCATCTAAAAACCTACCTTCACATTCATTAATCCTCTTGAGAATGCTAGTGCTATGATTCTAAGGAGTGGTAAGGAATTACAAGATCCTCCATTCCAGAAAAATGCAATTGAAAAAGAAGAGCTGATTGTCAAAGAGAAACCATCTCAAGAATCTTCTCCAAAAGAAGTAGAGAAAAAGGGAGAAACTCAGTCCATTAAGGTATGTCCCCCTTTTCCCTCACGTCTAGCAGGAAATAAGAAAAAAGAGAAGGAAAAGGATATTCCATAAATATTCTACAAGATGGAAAGTCAACATCTTGCTTATAGATGCAATTAAGCAAATTCTGTGATATGAAAAGTGATGGGAATCATGGAAGAAATGAGCCTTCAAAGGATCAACATTTGAAGTGTGAAGAAAGCTTGAAGACATTGAGGTTCAACCATGAAGAAGAACTTGATTTGAAGATCAATTTCAATAAGGAAAAGTTTGATGAAAATAAAGAAACTTTAAAGTCTTGGATTATAACAATAGTGTTGGGGTTAGAGAGCTTCATTTTATGTCAAGAATGTAACAAAGATGTTAAAGGATCAAAACTACATGAAAACTTGATTAAATGGAGCCAAAAGGATACGCAAAAGTGTTGGAGGAAGTCCCATTCGGTGCCAAGAGTATTCCATCCGGCGTAAATTCCAGTAGTCTGGTGCTCTTTACCGCCCTCTATAGTAATCGAATCGCTACAGTATCCGAGTTGCTACAGTAAATTTGCATTTAATATTTGTTTTTATTGTAATTTTTGTTTGACTTAAGGGGTTTTTTTTTATCTCTTTTGACCCTAAGCACTAATTATTAGGTTTGATTAGGGTTCGAACACTATAAATACCTCCTTATTATGTAATCCTAACAACAATCTTTGAAAAAAAAAACATATTTTCTCTTCGAGGGTTTAGCTTAGAACTCTTCTAGGGTTCTTGTAGAATTCTTAGGGATTCTTACACTTTTGGTGAGGGTGTGATTAGTCAACCAAATTCAAGTTAATGGCTGATGTTGGAAAGCAACATGGGTCATTGAAACAATCATGATCTTCGATGAAGTCTTGGGAACTTGCTTTGTGATAGAATCCTTGGAGTTGGGTCATTGATATGAGAAACTTCAATTCTAAGCAGACCACATCATAAATTCTTATGAGAGCTTTGGGTTCTTCATCTAGGTTTGAATATCTTTACTTGGTTTCTTGTTTATTTGTGCCATGATCATAATTTTCTTCTTTAAAATCTTATGATCATATGTTTGTTTTACATCTCTCCTACTATTTTCTTGTGAGCAATTGTTTGGGGGAACCAAGATTAAGTCCAAAAACAAGGTCTAGTTCTATTTGTTGAGTGATTATGCTTCTTTCATCTTTTTCTGTAGAAAGTAGAACAACATTTTTTGTGAAAAAAAAAAGAGAAGCAATGAAAATTCTTCAATATTGGTCAAATTGAGTGTGGAAATTCTTGTGCTTATTGATCAATATTCGATTTAGAAGAATGGAAGGTATAGTTGCTTATCTTTGTGGAAAATGGATATCAAAAGAGGCTTGAAAATTGTTTGGCATTGCAAGAAACCTTGATCACAATTTTTGAACTCTAGGTGTTCGATAAAATGCCTCAACGAAAATTTCTTTGATTCCTCGTGGTTTTATCACTTGATTTGAATTGAATGATCTTTCTTAAAACTCTTTGACTCTTATTTGTGGATTCGTACTGATTGTTTAGTTGATCTGTGGATTACTTGGCACTATTGAATAAATGATTTGCATTTGCATTTGGTGAATCCTATAAGAACTCAGTGAAGAGCTTGAGTGGTAAAAGGCAAGAGTGGCGACCTTGATTAAGTGTGCAAAAGGCTAATTGAGTGACATACATGAGGGTAAGGTGAGGATTTCCATTCCCTATCTAATGTGTTTGTTACTTTTATAGGTAAAACATGTCTAGAAGATCAACTCAAGCATTTTATCACGAGGAACAATTGGACGCTTCACATCTATGCAGTTCAAACAACTATGTGCCATATAGAGGAGTGGATAAAAGAAGGCCCCAAGGGAACTCATCACGGGGAAGATATGAACAAGAATACTATGAAGAACATGAGTCCTATGGCAATGAAGCGGTCCAAGTAGATATGGGAGCAATGGAGGAAGTAGAAGATATATGGGGTACAACACAAGGACCATTCCATATTTCTATGGCATGATTAATCCAACATCTTACCTTGCTTGGGAAACAAAAGTTGAACTCGCAATTGCTTGTCATGAGTATATGGAGGAAGAGAAGATAAAGCTAGTTGTTGAAAGTTTTAAGAGCCATGCCTTAGAATGGTTTAACGAGTTGATGAAAAATCAAAGGAGAGGGTGTGGAACACCTTTTCTACTTGGGAAGTGATGAAAGGGGCCATGAGGAAAAGATTTGCACAAAAAATTCACTATAAGGATGCTAATCAAGGTACCAAGTGTGTGAGTGAGTTCCATAAGCAGTTGATGGCTTCTTTGAAAAGAGCTCACATAGTAGAGGATGAAGAAATTACAAAAGATAGGTTTCTCATTTGATTGAATGAAGATACTTTCATTCCTCACACTAACAATTCTTTTTCTTGTCCCCTTGTTCCAAATTTTCAAGACCTCGAAGAAACATCCAAGATTAAATTTGGCAATGATGAAAGGAGAGTAAGCAAAATGCTTAAGTGGTACACTCTCATATCTACTCTTGGTGAACAATTGTTGAAATTTGGTCATGAAAAATTGTTTTCTCCCGTTAGATATGATTGTGGAAGTTCTAATTATGTTTGCAAGCTTAATGGTATGATTGATTTCCTTAAGCATAATGATTTCTTGTTTATGGAAACCATGTCTAGTACTTCTTTGAGTATTCTTTAATGCATGCTAATTTCTTGACTCATGTCTTATCTAGGTGCCTTTTGAGTGAAGTGCCACATCTTAAACTTGTCAAGGGATCATGTAAGAAAGAGCATGCTTGTGGTTTTGTGCTTAATGATTATGCACAAGTTTTATATGTTAAATTCTGTGGGCATATTGAATCTTTACTTGGAAGGCATGCCTTGCTTATGCGTAGTTGATCACATATTACTTGTTGACTATTGAGGAAAGTGGGAAATGATTGAAGGTCTTTTCTTTTGCTTGGGATTACTTGGATTAATTGTTGAAGCATATTTTTGGAACATCCATGAGTAGGTTACCCTAGTTGGTCTTAGAACATCGAGTGCTTTAGATTTTTGATAAAATGACACTTATGAGGATTTGTATTTTTGTGCTCTTGTGCTCAAAGCTTCAAAAAAAGTTTATTATATTGAATTCTATGAGCATTATGAATATTTTGTTTGATGAAAATGCTTTGTTTATGCTTATGGATTCTATGAATGACTTGTTAGTTGTTGAGCTTGATGGAATTACTTTGGGTACACATTCATTCGTTTTGAATGAGTTTGAATTCTTGTAGAAACACATCCTTGGAACTTACATGAGTAGAATTTCTAAGTTTATTTTGGATGATCGATTGTTATGGATATTTAATGTTGCCATTCTTGATGACAATTGATCTATTTGTGGTGTAATGTGCAAACTCATGAAAGATTCTAAATTATTGATTTTGATTATCTTGTTTGAAATATACTTCATTGTGAGTTGATGAGAAAGTATGAGTAATCCAAACTATGATTGAAGATAATGGGATGCCATCAAAGGGAGTGCACTGAAATTATATCAATTGTGGAAGATTTAAGAATGCAAGGTTCAATATTTCATGTTAAAAAAGGATTGAAGACTTTTGAGATGTAACAAACTTGAACTTGAAGACATGTTTTTGGAAGCTTTAGAGTCCTCAAATTCATGCCAAAAAGATATGGAATGAACAATATAAGATTGTTGGACAAAATGAGCTCAGCATAGTGATAAACAAGCAAAATGACCCCCTATCCGAGCCCGGATCAAATTGTCAGGTGTCAGCCCATTTTATGTCTCCGCAACTGCCAAGAAACAGAAGCAGTATTTGAGATCCTACGAGCAATTCAAACTATGATTGAAGATAATGGGATGCCATCAAAGGGAGTGCACTGAAATTATATCAATCATAGAAGATTTAAGCATGCAAAGTTCAATATTTCAAGTTCAAAATGAAATTGAAGACTTTTGAGATGCAACAAACTTGAACATGAAGACACGTTTTTGGAAGCTTTAGAGTCCTCAAATTCATTCCAAAAACATGCCAAGAAGATATGGAATGAAAAATACAAGATTGTTGGACAAAATGTGCTCAAAATGGTGAGAAACAAGAAAAATGACAACTATTCGGTGGCCGGATCAAACTGTCCGGTGCCAACTCATTTTATATCTTTGCAACTGCCAAGAAACAGAAGCAGTCCGACGAGCTACAATAACCAGGCGCTACAGTACGATTTGCTATAGTAGCGAATATGCTGAGTTTTATATAGTTGGGGCCCTTTTAAGCTCAGTTTTTGGCTTGTAAATAAGAATTCTTCTTGTATTTTGAACAATTCCAATTCATTATGAAATCCATTTCAGAGAGAGAAACGTTTCTTCTTCTGCTCTTTGTGCAAACCAGACCTTTGGGTCCTTGATTTGTGAGATTCTTTCAAAAACTCTTCTAAGGTTCTTGTAAAATTACACTAGGGCTATCAATTATTTGGATTAGGGTATTGATTAGTCTTCCAAATCAAGAGGATTGTTGATGAGAATCTATCCCATAGGTCATTCTAACTAATCCTAACGAAACTAGGGTGAAATCATGTCTTCGGTGTGATTTAGACCTACCCGCCGAAAAGGGTCTTGGAAGAATCACATCATGAGTAGAGGGAGAAATTCTATAGAAATGAATTATTATTCTTTGTTGAGATTTGATGTTGAAGCATATCTTTTGGTGATTCTTAGATTCAAAGCTTATGATCTTGAATGCTCTCTGCATGATAAATCTTAGAAGTTATTGAATCTTGAGAAATCATGACATGAACTCTGTGAGGTATGATAGTCCTAGACTCTTGAATGTCTTGATTAAAATGCATGTCGTAGGACTACACATGAAAAATACACCTATGATTGTTGGAGAATGTTTGTTAAAATCTTATGACTAGGTGTTTCGTGATGACAAATTGTTCTTCAATGAAGTGGAAGATTCTTTTGTGATTGCTATGTGCTTAATCTCTATTTGGCAAGTTCGGTGGAACTACATGATGAAATGGATTGTATTTTGTGCAAAAATAGAGAATTGCTGAAATTTTTGGAGCATTTCTTGTTTATCAATGAGTACAATGTTGTAAATCTTGATGATAAATTGAAATCTAGCATATGTGAGAGTTATCTTATTATTAAACCTATACATATGTTTGATGATCCACATGGGAGACTTGTGTATGCTTTGAAAAGAAAGTGTTCCTTGAGCTTAAAGTGTGAAAATTCCAGATTTGATGTTCTTTTATTTCATGTTTTATGGTTTCATAAAACAATAGGATTTGAGCTTTGTGATTTGATGGCAAGAATTGAGTATTTGTGGAATTTAACATGTATGAATTCCATCTTTGAAGTTCTATTGTTCAAAGATTATTGGAGTAGTATACCAATGGAAGTTATGATTGATATCATTTCATACCTTTGAAGCTTAAAATGGATAGTATTCTTTTCTTATCCTATTTTTTCTAATGAGTTCATACTTGATAAGAAGGAGTACATATCAATCATGGAAAGACAACCACCTTCAAAGGAGGGGATGGTAAGGCATTTTTTATGTTGCACATTTCATGGCGACACTTGGTAAGTATTCGTTAGATTTTTCTTCAATCATTGTTAGTAATTGTTCTTCTCTCAATGTAGGACTTTAATATTCGAGGACTAATCTTTTCAAAGAAGCGGGAAATGATGGAGACCAAGGAGCTTTGATTGAAATAACTTGGAAGTTTGCTAACAAGGATAAGATCTACTTTTCAAGACTTGAAGATGTGAGGACAAATCTTTTCAAAGAAAGAGGGAACGATGGGAATCATGAAAGGAATGAGGCTTCAAAGGATCAACATTTCAAGTGTGAAGAAAGCTTGAAGACATTGAGGTTGACGCTTGAAGGATGATTTTCAACAAGGAAAAGTTTGATGAAAATACAGAAACTTTAAAGTCTTGGATATAACAACAATGTTGGGGTTGGAGAGCTTCATTTTATGTCATGAATGTAACACAGATGTAAAAGGATTAAAACTACATGAAAACTTGATGAAATGGAGCCAAAAGAATGCACAAAAATCTTGAAAGAAGTCCCATTCAGTGCCAAGAAAATTTCATCCGGCGTCAGCCACAACTTGGCACTCAAAGGACGTTCCAGAAGGAGTCTAGTGCTCTGTCCAACCGTCTATAGTGAGCTGGATTGCTACACTACTGAATCGCTATAGTAACAGAGTTGAAACAGTAACTTTACATTTAATATTTGTTTTTATTGTAATTTTTGTTTGGTTTAAGGGGTTTTTTTATGTCTTTTGACATTAACCATGAATTATTAGGTTACATTAGGGTTCAAACATGATAAATACCTCCTTATTATGTAATCCTAACAACAATCTTTGAATAAAAAAACATATTTTTTCTTTGAGAGTTTTCTCTTGAAATATCGAACATGATGTTTTATGAGAGTTTGTGCTTAGAATTCTATTGTTCTTGTAGAATTCTTAGGGCTTCTTACACTTTTGGTTGGGGTGTGATTAGTCAACCAAATTAATGTCAATGGTGGTGTTGGAAAGCAACATAGGTCATTGAAACAATCATGATATTTGATGAAGTCTTGAGAACTTGCTTTGTGATAGAATCCTTGGAGTTGTGCCATTGACATGAGAAACTTAAATTCCAAGGAGATCACATCAAACAGTTGTTGAAGGAATTATGTACAAACAAAAGGAATTATGGGATAAAATGGTAAGTGTGGGGGAGAACGTTTCAACAGTTCTTCAAAAGAAATTTCCCCAAAAAAGCAAAAAGATCCTAGTATGTTTACTAATCCATACACAATAGGTAATGTTTGCATATCAAGATACATAATTGATTGACGAGCTTCAATAAATGTCATGCCATTATTTGTCTACTCTTCTCTTAATCTTGGGCCTTTAAAGGATACTTGAGTAGTCTTTCAACTTGCTGATAGATCTTGTGCATATCCTAAAGGAGTTGTTGAAAATGCCCTACTGAAAATCAAAAATTTTATTTTTTCATGTGGGTAAAAAAAATTGCATTTACTCATTCCCCTATTCTTTTAATAAGACCATTTTTTAAAGCTGCAAAATCCAAGATAGATGTGCATTATGGAACTTTATCTAAGGAATTTGATGGTGAGAAATCTCTTTTAATATATTTGATGCCATGAAATTCCAATCTGATGAATATTCTGTGTCTTTGATAGATATTATAGTTCCTTTAGTTGATAAAAAGCATGAGTCATCTGATTATGAATTTATGCATGGCATTCTTACTCTTGGTACTAATGAAGAAAAAATGGATGCATTATCTATAAATGTGGACCAAGACATAATTGACACTGTAAAGAGGTTGTCTGCATATGCTATTTCTGACCTTAAGCTTGAATTGCCTATCTCAAAAGATAAGATGAAACCCTATATCGTATGTCCCCCTTCACATGAACTAAAGCCCTTGCCATCACATCTAAAATACACTTATTTAAGGGAAACCCATTGCCTATTATAATTGCTAACAACTTGAATAATGATCAAGAAGGAAAACTACAAGAAGTTCTTAGGAATAATGTAACTACAATTGGTTGTACGCTGGCTGATTAAAAGGAATTAGTCCATCTATATATGCATGCATCCTGTTTTGTTAGAAGATGAGGCTAAACCTTGTAAGGACCACAAAGAAGGCTAAATCCACCTATGTTGGAGGTGGTTAAGAAGGAAGAATTGAAGTTTCTTGATGCAGGTATCATTTATCCAATAAATAATTCTCAATTTGTAAGTCCTGTTCATGTAGTTCCCAAGAAATTTGGAATAACTGTTGTTGAGAATGAAGAAGGAGATAAGATACCAACTAGAGTACAAAAGTGGATTTTGTGTTTGCATTGATTACAGGAAATTTAATGCATCCACAAGGAATGATCACTTTCCTCTTCCATCATTAATAAAATGTTAGAATAGATAGATCTCATTATTATTTTCTTTACTGTTTTTTTGGATATTTTCTGATATGTTCCAGGTCATGCGAGTGTGTGAAGCTGGCCCACCAGTCTCGAAGCACTTTGTGAGCCACCTGGTGCAACCTGAATCACAACACCCAGCACGACCCCATCTTCACACACTCGCATGACCCAGGGCATATCATTTTCATATTGCAATTACCCCTGAGGATCAAGCTAAAACCACATTTACATGTTAATTTTAACATTTGCATATAGAAGGATGCCTTTTGGATTGTTCAATGCCATTGCTACTTTTCAAGGAGGCACGATGTGTATATTCTCTGAACATGTAACTAATATCATTGAGGTTTTCATGAATGATTTTACTCTGTATGCAGATACTTTTGATGCATGTTTGGGGAATTTAGACCTTGTTCTTAAAAGATGTGTAGAATCTAATCTTGTGTTCAATTTTGAAAAGTGTCACATTATGGTGGAGCAAGACATTATTTTGGGACATGTGTTTTAAGCAAAAGGGCTTGAAGTTGACAAAGCAAAGGTAGATGTAATCAATCTCTTCATTTTCCTTCAAATTTGAAGGAGGTAAGATGCTTTTTAGGCCATGCTGGTCTTTCTAGAAGGTTTATAAAAGATTACTTTAAAAATAGCTCAATGCTTGTGTTTTCTTCTTCAAAAAGATGTACCCTTTGATTTTAATGATGCTTGTAAGAATGCATTTCATGCTTTAAAAGAAATTTTAATTGTTGCACCTCTTATTCAACCTCCAAATTGGGATTTGCCTTTTGAGATAATGTGTGATGCTAGTGATAAGATAGTTGGAGCTGTTTTAGGTCAAAGGAAGGATAAGATGCCATATGTGATTTACTATGCATCAAGGATGTTAGAAGCTGCTCAATGCTACTTTACTACTACGGAGACGGAGCTATTTGCTTCTTTTTTGCAATGGAAAAGTTCAGTTCTTATTTGTTGGGGACTAGAGTGATAATTTTTTTCTAATCATGCTAGAGAAGAGGGAATCTAAGCTTCAACTCTTAAGTTGGATATTACTGCTTCAAGAATTTGACATTGAGATCCGAGATGAGAAGGGAGCTAAAAATTAAGCTGCTGATCACCTTAGTAGGATGACTTAGAATGGAGAAGTATTTCTAATCTCTGAACTCTTTCCTAAAGAGCATTTATATAAATTTTATGGTTTTCTTCCTCAAGAAGCTGATATGGTTAATTATATTGTTATGAGGGAATTACCATTTGAATTATCAAGAGCTCGAAATGATAAGATGAAAAGTGATGCTAAATACTATTTATGGGATGATCCTTACTTGTTTAAACCCTATCTTGATAATGTGATCTGTCATTGTGTGCTTGATAATGAAATTACATCTATTTTAGCATTTTGTCACACATATGAAGTGGGAAGTCATTCTAGTCCCAAAAGGATTGCCCTTAAAGTATTGGAATGTGGTTTTTATTGGTCTAACTTGAACTCAGATACATAATTATATGTAAAAGCATGTAATGAATGGCAGAGGGTATTAATCATATCTAGGAGAGATGAAATGCCCCCATCCAATGTTCTTACTTGTTAAATTTTTTATTTGCGGGGAATTGATTTCATGGGACCTTTTAAATTATTTGAAGCTAAGGCCAGAAGAACTAATGGTGCTAAAGTTCTGGTTGATTTCAGTAAGGAACATATCTTTATAGGTTTGGCATCCCTAGGGCTATCATAAGTGATAGTGGAACACATTTTTGCAATAGGGTCAAGCTTTGTTTAAACGATTTCATGTCGAACAGAGAGTTTCCATTGCATATCATCCACAAACTAATGGCCAAGCTGAAGTTTCTAATAGAGAAGTTAGATCAATTTTGGAAAAAGTAGTCTATCCTAATAAAAAAGTTAGGAGTTCACGTATGGGTGATGCTCTATGGGTTTATAGGACTGCATTTAAAACACTAATTGGCATGTCTCCTTTAAAACTAAAACACTAATTAGTTTATGGTAAAGGTTGTCATCTTCATTTGGAAATTAAACATAAAGCATATTGGACTATTAACCAATGCAATTTTGATTTTCCTAATGCCATTCATCATAGAAAGTTACAAATTCAAGAACTTGAAGAGATAAGGAATGATACTAATGCTTCTATTTCAAAGAAAAATTGAAAATCTATTATTATTAGTTCTTATCTCATAAGGAATTCTTAGTTGGTCAAAAGCTGTTGCTTTATAGATGTCAAGGTGGATTGGTCCATTTCTCATTACTAAAGTTTTACCACATGGTGCAATTGAAATTTGTAGTCTTGAAATAGGTAAAATACTCAAGGTGAATGGTGATGTAATTCTAGGTCTCCTCTTTTTAGAATGATCGATGAGATGAAACTCTCATCAACCTTCCTCTTGATTCGGAAGGATAACCAATACCTAATCTGTGTAATTGATAACCCGAGTGTAATTCTACAAGAACTGTAGAAGAGTTTTTGAAAGAATCTCACAAGATGAATTCTGTCACACAAAGGTGCTAAGAAGGGTTTTCTTTCTTTGATCTCTTGAATAATACAAAAAGAAAGGCTATTTATAGAGTTCTTGGTTTGCCCCTTTTTTGCAAATACTTTTAAGGAAAATAATTATACAAAAGGACCTAAACTATACAAAAATGATAAGCAAAATAATGGAAGAATGTTGAAGAGGTTGCTACTGGTAGATAGGTAGCCAGTGCCGACTGGCACGGAACTGGCTTCGGATGGCAAGAGTAGGCACCAAACATGGCACCAGGAAGTGCACTAGAAGTCTTCTGGATTTTAGTCTTGATTCTCCTTTCTTCAATCTGGTGCCAGACAGGAAAGTTTTTTCACCAATTTGCTTCCATTGTTTTCCCTTTTCTTCATGCCATCTTCTCGTCTTTCATTCCCTCTTTCCATGACATGTCTTGGCATGAATTCAAGTCCTTTAAAACTTCAAAAGATGCTACATTCCATAGCTTCGTTGTCTCACATTTTCTTCTTCAAATTTGATTGCTTCAAAGACGGCTTCAAAATCAAGTTGTTCTTCCTTCCTTTGGAGGTACGTGATTAGGGCCTTCTTCATCTTGTGTGCTCGAGCCCTCATGATAGGTCCGAAAGGCATTGATGGTACTAGGTCTCCATCATTCCCCCTCTCTTCGAAATTATTCATCCTTGGATCTTTGCCACCTATATGAAAACAAGACACTCACATCGGAAGTTGGACTAACTTTGTACTTACCTTGCAAGTTGACTCTATAATCATTGTCAATGATTTTCTCAACAATTTGAAAAGGTCCATCTAGCCAAGAATCGAGCTTCGTCTTCCTTGCTTGGGGAAATCTTTTCTTTCTCAAGTGAATCCACACCCAATCCCCGACTTCAAAAGTTACCTTCCTTTTACCCTTGTTATGATAGTTGGCATTCCTTTGGCTTTGCAATTGAATGTTTTCTCTTACTTTGGCATGCAATTGCCTGACCAAATCTATCCTTTTCTTCCCATCTAAACTTTACAACTCATTCAAAGGTAAAGGGGTTAAATCTAAAGAGTTAAAGGATTGAAACCATATGCCAACTCAAAAGGAGAAAAATGAGTAGAAGAATGCATACACTGATTATATGCAAATTCAATAAATGGCAAGAAATCTTCCCATGACTTTAAATTCCTTTTGATTATGGCCCTTAACATGGTCCCCAAAGTCCTTGGTACCTAATCTACCACACAACACCTTCCAAAAATGACTTAGAAACTTGGTATCCCTATCACTAACAATGGTTCAGGGGATGCCATGAAGTCTAACTACTTCCTTGAAAAACAAATTTGCCACATTAGTAGCATTGTCCACTTTAGAGGATGTAATGAAATGAGACATTTTTCAAAGTCTATCCAGTACCACAAGAATGTAATCCTTACCCCTCCTAGTCCTAGGTAATCCTTGTTCCCAAAAAGCATAGGAATAGGTAAAAGCCATGTATAATCCATGTGGTTTTAGAGTAGACTTAGCTTTCTTACATGTAATTTTCACAAACTCATATTACATCCCTTTTCATGTGTGAACAATAAAAATGCTATTTTAAAGCAACCAAGTCTTAGTTATGCCAAAATGCCCCATTAATCCACCACCATGGCTTTCAATAACAAGTAGTTTTCTCAAAGAGCACTTATGGATGCACAACTTATCTTCCCTAAACAAGTCTCCGTCAAGCAAATAAAATTTGTCACAAGCACCTTTTCCACATGCATTAAACATAACTTGGAAATCATCATCTTCCTTACTCCCTCCGTCCCAAAATATAAGTCGTTTTAGGGTGTTTTCTTTGTCCCACAATATAAGTTATTTTACAATTATCAATGTATCATTATGATGTTTTTTTAATTTTTGCCCTCCTTTGATATACTCATTCATTTATTACAAAGAAAGAGAAATGTAATTAAGAATGAGTGAGAAAATAGGTATTTTTGACATAACACAACTACATTTAATACTCCTTAATCTATGTGAAATGGCTGCAAAAGCCTCATATTGTGGGACGGAGGGAGTATATAATTCTTTCAAAAAATCTAATCCCAACAATCGAGCAGCAAGGGTAGTAAATAAAACATACCTTCGTGAGAGTGCATCTGTCACCATATTCTCCTTTCCTTGCTTGTACTTGATGATGTAGAGAAGCATCTAGATGAACTCCACCCATTTAGCATGTCTTTTGCTGCCTTTTTAGGTGCTTCAATGACTTATGATCCTAGTGGATGACAAACTCCTATGGCCGAAGGTAGCGTTTCCAATGCTCCAAGGACCTAACCAAAGAATTTCCAATGCTCCAAGGACCTAACCAAAGAAAAACGTTCTTCATCATAGGTAAAATAATTCAAAGTAGCACCATTTAACTTTTCACTAAAATAAGCTACGGGCTTTCCCTCTTGCATGAGTATGGCTCCAATTCCCACCTCGGAGGCATCACATTCAATTTCAAAGATTTTAGAGAAATTGGGGAGAGAGAGGATAGGTGCTTTAAAAATCTTAGACTTAGCATTTGAAATGATTGTTCTTGTTCATTACCCCAACTAAATTTTACCTTCATCTTAATGTTTTTCGTAAGGGGGGCTGGTGTTGAAATTAGGCACAAACCTTCGGTAAAAGGACGCCAACCCATGGAAACTTCTTACTTCACTAGCACTTTTAGGTGTAGTGACTTTAGGTAAACAAAAAGAACACCTTTGCAAATTAGGAAACAATTGTTCCATCCTAAGAATTTCAAACACAATTGTCAAATGTTCAACATTTGCATCTATGCTCTTGTTATACACAATATATCATCAAAATAGACTACAACAAATTTGCCTAAGCATTGTCTAAGAACATGATTCATCAGTCTCATAAATGTGCCTGGTGAATTTGTGAGTCTGAAAGGCATTACCAACCATTCATACAAACCATGTTTAGTTTCGAAAGCATTTTTCCGTTCATCTCCTTCTTTCATCCTAATTTGATGGTATCCACTTTTCAAATCCATTTTGGTACAGCATTCACTTCCACTTAACTCATCTAGCATATCATCAAGCCTAGGTATGGGAAAGCGATACTTTACGGTGATTTTGTTGATGGCTCGACAATCCAGGCATATATGATATGTCCTTTCTTTCTTTGGTATAAATAACATCGAGACTGCACGTGGGCTTAGGCTTTCTCTCACATATCCTCTCTAAAGGAGCTCTTCCACTTGTTTTTATAGCTCCTTGGCCTCCTTTGGATTTGTACGATATGCGGCCTTGTTTGGAAGCGGAGAACCGGAATGAAATTGATTTGATGTTCAATTCCTCGAAGAGGTGTTAGCCCCCTTGGAAGCTCTTAACGGAAGACATCTTCAAATTCCTGCAAGAGATAGTTAACAACACTAGGACAATGAGGATTAGAGTCATAAGGAATAGAAGTCAAAGAATGTTTATACATTATGACGGCCACCGGCCTCATTCCCTCACAAGCATTCTTCACTCATGTCTTGCCCCTCGCATAAAAACTTACTTTCTTTTCACTCGTGTCTTGCTCCTCGCATAAAAACTTACTTTTCCCTTTGCTGACTCTTCTCTTTCACAATTGTTTTTTTCTTTAATCTTTCTCTTTCTCTTTTCTTTTCACTCCACTAGACTCTCCTTTTTCCTCTATTTCTTTTCTCTCATGCTCTCTTATCTCATAATATTCTTTGATCTTCTCTAAGAGTATCTTTTGATCCATATAGGCTTTATGTGTCTTCAAGGAGTTCAAATAAATTCTTTTCCCTTCAAACTCAAGAGTGTACTTGTTCTTGAAGCCATCAAAGGTAACTCTCCAATCTTATTTTTATGGCCTCCCAAGTAGCAAATGTGTGGCTTGCATGGGAACCATGTCACATAGTACCTTGTCACTATACTAGCCCATTGAGAAATGAATCCTCACTTGCTTTCCCACCTTTAACACCCCATAATCATTCAACCATTGCAATCTATAAGGTTTTGGGTGGTCTACACAAGGTAGTTTCAAGCTATCCACCATGTATTTTCTTGCTACTTTTACACAATTTCCACTATCAACAATCAAGCTACATATGTTTCCCTAGATCATACACCGATAGTGAAACAAGTTCTCCCTAGAACATACACCGACAGGACTCTCCTAATCACCATACTCAATTGCCAGCAAATAATTCCTTCATTAGGGTCACTACCTTTTCTTCCTTATCACCACAAGGTTCTCCCTCTTTATCATCATTATCATTTTCACTACAAGATTCTGCAACTCTCCTTTCAATAATAATGACCCTCCTGTTTATGCATTCATTAGCATAGTGTCCAAAGCCTTAACATTTAAAGCACGTCACATCTTTAGCTCTAGGAGGGTGAAGAGGTGCCTTACCTTTGGCCCGTAAGGGACCCTTGGTGTCCACAACCTTGGGCTTGGTTGCTTCTCCTTTTGGAGGTTGTCTTTGCCAGTCCTTACCCCTTCTTTGACCATGGAGTCCAAGCTTTAGAAGTGGAGTTGCAATAAGTCGATGCAACAAATTGCTTCCCATAATGTGATCAAAAGAAAATTTTCTACAACTTTTCAATTGTAACTAATTCAAGAAATTCAATCTTGGATTCAAACAATATCAATTCAACTTCAATTCTTCTTCCATAATATTTCTCAAGCTTCAATCAAACAATTTAAATAAGTTTTCACAAATTTCAGATTTCAGCTTGCCCCAGAATTTTTGATTTTCTCTTCCTTTTCTTTTCGAACAACATTTCCCTTCTTTTTTTTTTTTTTTTACCAATTTATCAACAAAGTAACAACTTTCAAGATTGAATCCTTCAAAACAACACAATTTGATCACGAAGAAAAACTAGGATGGATTTAAAGAACAAAACTAATCACATATAAGATCATATGAGTTTCAAAGAAGAAAAAGATATGATCTTTAGGCACAAAACAAGAAAAACAAACAAGATAGTCAAACCTTTGTCGAAACCAAGGCTCTGATACCAAAATGGTACGATCTTCAAGGTTGAAGTTTCTCAAATTTGGCCCAAAACTAAAAAATGTCTCAATGTGGAATCAAATTCCCATGAATTTGTCAACAATTCAAGTTTATAATAGATTGACCAAAAAATTATTAAATTACCCTAACCAATCTACAAGTTTATAGAAACTCCCTACACCCCAAACCAAAGTAGTAGTAAGCCTCTTAAGAAAGTCTCTCAAGAACCCTAAGAAATTCTATGCGAAACTCTCACAAAAGATCAATTTTTGATGTTGAAAGAATTTAATCTCCTAAGAGAAAAGGGTGTCTTGTATAAAATAATGAATTGTGTATATTGAGTCATGACTAAGAGCCCGATTTATAGGTGTTATAGAACTCCTTACAAGAATTATTCTCCTAAAAGAAGTCTAAAAACTAATTAAAATCCTAATTGAAATCCTATTACAAAAGAAGTATTATTAGAAATTAACTTTGAAAATAAAGTTCAAACGAGACTTGCCGCTGTCTAGTTCGCTACGTCACCGTGGCCTGCTTGTCCGACCACACCACATTCTCTTTGGAATACCTTTTATGCTCTTAATGACCATTTTTTACCTTTCTTCTCACCATCATCGAGCAATTTCGATCATTTTCTAGCAATTTTTAACAAAAAATTTCCGCTAGCAACATCTTTGATCTTTCCATAATAGTCTCAACCACACTTAGATTCTTCATGAAATTCTTCAATCGTTGATCTTCAAACTTTTCGTCCATGTTGATCACCAATGCCTTCATGGTTTGCTTACACTTGAAATATTGATCCTCATAAGTTTTGAAGGGTCTACTTGGATCATATCCGTTGTGGAGTCATGTACTGAAGATGAGAATGAAGATGAGAAGAGGCGACCTTGTGGTGACGTTGAAGAAAAGGGTAGTGACCCTAATGAGAGAATTATGGGAGGACAATTGAATTTGATGATTATTAGAGTCCTAAGTGCCCAAACTAATTAAGAGGATGAAGTATAAAGTGAGAACTTGTTCCACTCTAGATGTATGATCCAAAGAAATCTGTGTAGTTTGATAGTTAGTTGATAGTGGAAGTTGTGTGGACGTAGCTAGCAAATACATGGTAGATCGATTGAAATTAACTTGCATTGACCACCCGAAACCTTATAGATTTCAATGGTTGAATGATTGTTGAGAGGTGAATGTGGGAAAGCAAGTGATTATTCCTTTTTCTATGGGGAAGTATGGTGACGAAGTGCTTCGTGATGTGGTCCCCATGCAAGCCACACATTTGCAACTTGGGAGACCATTTCAATATGATAGGAAAGTCACTTCCAATGGATTTTAAAACAAATACACTCTAGAGTACAAAGGGAAGAGAATTCATTTCAACTCCTTGAAGGCCCAAGAAGCTTATGTGGACCAAGAGACACTGTTAGAGAAAATGAGAGAAAACTATGAAGAAAAAGAGAGAAAGGAGAACGACAGAAAAGAAAAAGAGGGAAAGGGAGAGTCGAGTGGAATAAAAGAATGGAGAAAGAGAAAGACAAGAGAGGAAAAATTGGGAAAGAGAGAGGTGAGCAAGAGGAAAAGAAGAAAGAGAGGAAAAACAAGAGTGAAAAGAATGTGAGTTTTTATGCAAAATCAAGAGAGTTGAGGACTGCTTATGAGGACATGAGACCAATGGCATTAATATTGTACAAACATTCCTTGACAACTATTCCTAACGATTCTAACACCCCTTGTCCTAGTGTTATTAGTTCACTCTTGTAGAATTTTGAAGATGTCTTTCCAGAAGAGCTTCCAAAGGGACTACCACCACTTCAAGGAATAGAACATCAAATCGAAACTTCCAAAGCCGCATATCGCACAAATCCAGAGGAGGCCAAGGAGCTACAAAAGCAAATGGAGGAGCTCTTTGAGAGAGGTTATGTGCGAGAGAGCCTAAGCCCATGTGCAGTCCTGGTGTTACTTGTACCGAAGAAAGATGGGACATCATGTATGTACATGGATTGCCAAGCCATCAACAAAATCACGGTAAAGTATCACTTTCCCATTCCTAGACTAAATGACATGCTAGATGAGTTAACTGGAAGGGTACCATCAAATTAGAGTGAAAGAAGGAGATGAGAAGAAAACAACATTCAAAACTAAACACGGTTTGCATGAATGGTTTGTCATGCCTTTCAGACTAACAGACGGACCAAGCACATTTATAAGGCTAATGAATCATGTACTTAGACAATTTATTGTTAAATTTGTTGTAGTCTACTTTGATGGCATATTGGTATATAGTAAAAGCATTGATGCACATGTTGAACATTTGAGAATTGTGTTTGAAGTACTTTCGAGGGAACAATTATTTACTGATTTGAAAAGTGTTCTTTTTCTTTGCCAAAAGTCAATTTTCTTACATCGTTACTCCTGACAGTATTTGTATGGATGAAGAGACAATCAAAGCAATTGGGGATTGGTATACACCTAAGAACTCAAGTGAGGTAAGAAGTTTATATGGGTTGACGTCCTTTTATCGAAGGTTTGTCCCTAATTTTAGCACTATTCCAGCCCCCTCACGAAAATCATAAATGTGAAAGCCAAATTTAGGTGGGATAAAGAACAAGAGAAGACACCTTTAAATTGCTGAAATCATAAATATTCGCCCTCCATAATTTTTCCAAAGTCTTTGAAATTGAATGTGATGCCTCCAGGAAGGGAATAGGAGCCGTCCTTATGCAAGAAGCCCATAGCTTATTTTAGTGAAATATTGAATGGGTCTACTTTTAATTATTCCACCTATGACAAAGAATCTTTTTCTTCGGTTAGGTCCATGGAACATTGGCAACACTATCTTTGGCCAAAGGAGTTCAATATCCACTCGGACCATGAATAGTTGAACTACTTAAAAGGGCAACAAAAAATGAGCAGAATTCATCGACATATTTCCCTTCATAATGAAATACAAGCAGGGTAAGGAGAATGTGGTAGCGGATGCACTCTCAAGAAGGTACATATTGTTTTCAACCCTTGATGCTAGATTGTCGGGATTTGAATCTTTAAAGGAATTGTATAAAGATGATGATGACTTTAAAGGCATATATGTTGTTTGTGAAAAGGGTAGCTTGTGATAAATTCTATTTTCATGATGGATACCTGTTTAGGGAAGATAAGTTATGCACACCTAAATGGTCATTGCAAAAATTACATGTCTTAGAAAGCCATGATGGTGGATTAATGGGGCATTTTGGCATATAACTAAGACCTTGGCTGTTGTAAAAAAGCATTTTTATTGGCTATAGGACATACATGAAAAAGGATGTGATTAGAGTATGTGAAAATGGCAAAAAGGCCAAGTCTAGTCTTAAACCACATGGGTTATACATGCCTTTACCAATTCCTTGTGCTTCTTAGGAGGATGTAGCTATGGATTTTATGCTTGATTTGCCTAGGATGAGAAGGGCTAAAGATTCCATTCTTGCGGTAGTGGATAGACTATCTAAAATGGCACATTTCATTACATGCTCTAAGGTTGATGATGCCTCAAATGTTGCAAATCTATATTTCAAGTAGTTATAGTACATGGCATTCCTAGAACAATTATAAGTGGTAAGGACACTAAATTTCTAAGCTATTTTTTGAAGGTGATATGTGGTAGCTTGGGCACCAAATTATTGGCTTCAACCACATGCCATCTCCAAACAATTGGCCAAATTGGTGAGGCTCATGGAAGGGATTAAGCTTTTAAGGATCAACATTTCAATTTTGAAGAAGGCATAGAGACATTGAAGTTCAACAAAGAAGAACAACTTGTTGATGATGCCTTGTTTGAGAATGAAAGTTTAGTTAGTCAAATTCATGCCAAGAAAGCTCCAAGAAAACATATATTGAAGAACTTCACAATGACATGGAACAAGGAAATGATGAAGAAATGGCTTGAAAAGAGGAGTGAAGAAATGGAGTTAAACAAGATCAAACGAAGCTAGAACATGGCTGGAAAAATGGACCATCTTGGCAACAACTCCTGTTGCAAAACAGAAGCATCCCAGAGCCCTATCTGGTGCTTTATCCTACGCCAAGCAGTTTCATCCGACGCCTGATCCCTCTAGTCCGCCACCGGTTCCCCTTTTGTCCAAAAGCAACTTCCTTTAGTTTCTTTTGTGGTTTGCTTGATTTTTCATGTAAGTTCAAAGGTCTAATATGTTTGGTTGATCTAAACATTATAAATATCCCTCATCTTTGTATTAAACAAAAAAACTCTTTTATCAATCAAAAGCAAATTTTCTCTTTGAGAGCAAAACATGAAAGATCAAAATGATCTTTTGGTTATTGTTTCTTCATGAACAAGCTAGGGTTCTTGTGAAACTACTATGGGACTTTCATCACTCTGGTTTAGGGTGTGGAATTGTCTTTAAATTCATTAGATTGGTTAAGGTAATCTAATTCCAAGGTCAATCTAATCACTAAACTTGAATCAATTGATGAAAATCTTGGGAACTTATCTTTGTGGTAGAATCTATGGAATTGAGCCATTGAAATGAGAAACTTCAATTCCGAGGAATCACATCCTTTTGGTATCAGAGCATAGGCTTTCATCGAGAGTTTTGACTATCCTTTTGTTTTCTTTCATGTGTTTATGTGCTAAGATCATGCTTTCTTCTTTGAATTCTCATGATCTTGTGATTGTTTGTGTTTTGTTCTTTTAAATCTATCCTACTCTATCTCTTGTGATCAATTATTGTGTAGATCTCTAGCCTTTCAACTTCTAAATTACAAAAAGAGAAAGAACAAAGAAAAGAAAATCAAAGCATAAAAAAATTTATGAAAAGAAGAGGAAAAGAAATTCGAAATTCATGATTGAATTGAAGAAATAGAGTTGAATCCTTATATGAATTGATGAATAGAATGTTGGAAGAAGATTGTGAATGGAAATTGAAGTTGATTTGTCTTGTTTAAAGTAACTTGAGATTAATTGGTTGGAAATTGTTGAATTATCATTGCAGAGAAAATTTTTTTATCACAAAATCTTTGACCTCAAGGTGTATGATAAAATGTCTTTCATCTATATTCTTTGAATTCTTAAAGTTTATACTCAAAAGTTTGATTATTGACCTTATTCTTGGCATTCTAAACTCTTTAATTCCAGTATTTGGTTACTTAAACTAGTTGATTGAGTTTGTGGACAATTTTTGCATTCTTTGCTTGGGTGAATTGCAAGGCTTCCAATAGAGTTGATTAAGAACCATTAAAAAGTTCAGGAGTTGAAAAATCTTGAGAGAGGTGAGATCATTTATGTGATTAAAAGCCGTTCAAGAGAGCCAGACAACAATGGAAGGTGAGCATATACATATTTTCCTGTTTTCTTATTTGTTCATTTTGTATTGGAAACATGTATAGAACATCTACTCAAGCATCTTATTATCGAGAAAGATGGACCTATGAACAAGAATATTACTATGCCAATGAAGAGAGACCAACGAGATATGGGAATAATAGAGGAAATGCAAGATTTATTTGGAACAACAAAAGGACCATTCCACCTTTCCATGGTAATATTGATCCAGAAGCTTACATTGCTTGGGAACAAAAGGTTTTTTTTCTTGTTTAATTATCACAGCTTTTGAAGAAGGCAAGATGAAGAGAGTTATTCAAAGTTTTAAGGGTTATGCATTGTCTTGGTAGGCTGAATTGAAGAGATATGAAAGAAAATGGGGTGGAAAATCTATTGCTACATTGGAGGAATTGAAAAAGACCATGAGGGATAGATTTGCACCAAAGCTCAACTACAAAAATGTTACTCAAGGTAACAAGAGTGATTGAATACTATAAAGAGCTGGTGTTTTCCTTGAAGAAAGCTAACATAGTTGAATATGAAGAAGATGCAAAGAATAGATTTCTCAATGGCTTGAACTAGGAGATCTGGGAAGAAGTAGAACCATATGACTATGATGATTTAGAGGATATGGTACAAATGGCCATTAATGGAATGGAAAAAGTCAATCTATGGAAAATCTTATTAAAGTTCAAGTCAAGGAAATTCTTCTTCAACTATGCAAAATGTTTGGCCAAGGGAGGAACAACACAAGTGTATTGTGTGCAATGAACTTGGACATGTATCCCAATGCCCCACATGGTAAAAGTGGGTTTCAAAGAAAGAAGATTCCACCACCACAAATGAAGGAAAAGCTGAAGAGGAACCACAAGAATTTGTTGAGAATGAAAAATCTCATGAGATTCCAATTCAAGAGATTGTTGAGAGAAAAGTAAAGAAAGAAAAATATCCAATTGAAGATGAAGAAGAGATGAAAAGTAAGGAAATTGAAAACAAATTGAAATGAAAGATGAGAGAGAGAAAGATGTTAAATTACAAGAAAATGAGAGGACAAATGAGATTGAACTCGCAAAAGAAAAAGGATTTGAAAAAGAAAAGAGTGAAATTGAGAGAAAAAAACTTGAGTGCAGAAAATGGGACACATTATGAAAAAGAAAGAAAGAGTGAGAGTGATTCAGTTTTCATGATTAACAAAGAAATAGTTACACCCATTTCTAACACTACTAACTCATTTTCTAGTGAAATGTTGAGGTGGTATACTCTTATATCCACAGTTGGAGATAAATGGATGAAATCAGGCAATGAAAATTCGATTTCTATGGGTAAGAGTGGATTTGAAAATGCTATTGGTGTTCATGAACAAGGTATCCTTGTTAATTCTTTTAAGCATGATAATTTCTTGTTTAGGAAAAACAAATTGAGTGTTTCCATGATTTGATGAAAGTTTTGAAGGAATTTGTATTTGTGAAAAAACATGATTGTGATGTTGTGGTTGATGTGGGAAAACAAGGTGAAATTGTTGGCTTCTACAAACATGAGGATTCTTTACCTATGTATTCTATGCTTGATTTGTTGATTGATAGAGTCCATGGAAATAGTATGAGAATACATCCTTGTGAGTGGAAATGCTTGAAATTCTTGATGAAAAATATTGAGGTGCACGTGAATGGGATAACAAAATTTGTGTTGGATGATTGAGTATTGTGGATCTTTGATGCTACAGTTCTTGATGAAAACTCTTATCTTTGTGGTTTAATTTGCATACTTATTGTTGATTCAAGGTATTTAGTTATCTTGTGTGAGAAATATTTCATTGTAGATATGAGTAGAAAGTTTATGCTACTTGAGCATCACTATTTGATGGAAATTTGTGATGAAACTTGTTATGAGAATAAATTGTTCTTTGAAGAAGTTAAGGAGCCTCATGATGTTGAAAATAACATGTTTATTTCGTGCTTAATCTCTATTTGGCATATTTGGTGGAATTACATGATGACATGGTTTATGTTTTGTGCCCAAAATAGAGAAATGCTGAGAATCTTGGAACACTTCTTATCTTTCAATGCATACAATGTTAACCATCTTGATGATAATGTGCAATCTAGCATATGTGAGAGTTATTTTCTTGTTAATCTTACACATGTGTTTGATGATTTACTTTTGTATACTTTGGAAAGAAAGTGTTTCTTGAGCTTAACTTGTGTAAATTCAACTTTTGGAGTTATTTTGTTTAACACTTGATGGAGGCATCAACCATTGGGATTTAATGCTTATTCCTTGAATGATATTGTGTGCCTTTGGTGTTTATTTGCAAGATTTAGGGAACTTTGTTTTGTTCTTTAAATCCATCCCAGTTTTTCTTTGTGATCAAATTGCATTGTTTCAAAGGATTAAATTTTATAAGTTGTTCTCTTCGTTGATAAATTCTTACCAAAAAAAAAAAAAAAAAGAAAAAGGAAAAGAAAATCGAAAATTATGGGCAAAGTCGAAATATGAAATTTGTGAAAACTTTGTGAAATTGTTTGATTAGAGTTTGAGAAATATTGTGGAAGCAGAATTAAAGTAGAATTGAGATTGTTTGAATCTAAGATTAAGTTTCTTGAAAAAAGTTGCAGAAATTTTCTTTTTGATGACAAACTCATTGAACGCTAGGTTTATCAAAAATACCTATTTTCAAATTCTTTGATTCTTGAAAATTTATTTGATCAAACTTTGCTGATTGACCTAATTCTTTGATTTTCTAACTTTCTTTGATTCTTATTTGTGGTATTCTTTGACAAATTGACAAGATGGTGGAAGTTTCTTACTTCTTAAATTAAGGTAGTTGGGAAGTTTCTCTAGAAGTCAATTAAAAGTCTCAAAGAAGTTCAAGAGAAGTAAAAGGCTGAGAGTGTGAGTTCAATCGAGTGAGAAAAAGCCAGCGAGAGCACATACAAGCGAGAAACATGAGGAATATATCTTTATTTTGTTTTCTTGTTTTCTAACATTGTAGGAAAATCATGACCAAAAGAGGATCAAGTTCTTAACATGCATCAAATATGGGTGAAGATAATGAAAATATGGCTATTATTGTCGAGAGATTGGAGCAACTATAAACTAACATGGCTGAGATGAGTGCTAAGATTGATAGAGTTTAAGAGAGAGTACGTCATGTTGAGAATACTAATCCTCAACAAGGAAGAAATCAGCAACAGTCCCACAGATTTAGAAGAAGGGGAGGTCCTTTCCAAAGAGTTCCACAAAGGGAAAGACTGATCCAAGAGCAGTTGAAAGAAGTTATAGATGAAGAAGATTGGGAATGAGATGATGAAGAGCCAAGAGGGTGGATGTCAATTTGGGATCTAACAAATTAACTATTCCTCCATATCCGGAAGCATATCTTTGATTGCTATGATTATTCTGAAGCTAAAAATGTAAAGCTTTCTATAGTTGAATTTATTGATTATGCATTAACTTGGTGGCCTCAATTATTTATAGCAAGGAGTAGAGAAAATGAGAGACCAATTTCTACTTGGAATAAGCTCAAGAATGTGATGAGAAGCCACTTTGTGCTAGCTTATTATCAAAGAGAGCTGTATCAAAGATCGCAAACTCCAGCTCAAGGTTTAAGGAGTTTATATGATTATTTCAAGGAGATGGAGGTAGCTATGATGAGGATCAACATTATTGAGGATGAAGAAGCCAAAATGGCTGGATTTGTATGTATTTTGAACAAAGAGATAGCTGATCAAGTTGACCTACATCACTACATGTCTTTACAAGAATTGTTAAATATGTCCATAAAGATTGAGAAGCAATTGAAGAGTAGAAGGGGATGTTATGGAAGAAATTTCAGTTCATCAATCCTACCAAATTCAACAAATAAAGGTTCAAGTAGTTGGCTAAGGAAGGAGAGTAGTAGTTCAAAATTTCCAAGGAGAGATAAGGGAGCAAAACCGAAATTTGCTGAGCATAAAACACCTCAAAGTGACAAAGAAAAAGGGTTGCAACAACCTTTTAGGGCTAGAGAAGTTAAGTGTTTGATGTGCCAAGGGTATGGACATTATGCAAATCAATGTCCTAAAAAAAAGAATGTCCTAACAAAAGAAACGTCTTGATTGAAAGAGGAATTGTTGAAGAAAAATCTGAAAGTGGTGATGAAGTTGCTGAGATTTTTAATGAAGAAAAATTGAATATCGTGGTGAGAAGAGTGCTCAGTACTCAAACTAAGTAAGATGATGAAGAAGAAGTGTATAGGGAGAATTTATTCCATGCAAGATGCAGAATAAATGGCAATGTGTGCAGTTTGATAATGGATAGTGGAAGTTGCGTAAATGTGGCAAGTTCCTACATGGTGGAAAGATTAAATTTGCCAAGCATTGATCATCCTAAGCCTTACAAATTACAATGGCTGAATGATAGTGGGGAAGTCAAGGTTGGAAAGCAAGTGAGAGTTCCTTTCTCAATTGGTAAGTACCAAGATGAAGTTATATGTGATGTTGTACCAATGCAAGCTACACATCTATTGCCTGGGTGACTATGGTAGTTAGATAGGAGAGTTGTCTTTGATGGGTACAAGAATCGATATACATTAGAGAAAGATGGAAACAAGATAAAGTTGGAAGCCTTGAAGCCACATAAAGCACACATGGATCAGGCCATGATGGAGAATATGAGATTGCATTATGAGAGTTTGAAAAAGAGTGGAATTGTAGAAAATTCAAAAGAAATTGAGAGAAGAAAAGAGAGAAAAGCTGAGAAACAAACGAAAGAGGGAGAGAAGTGAGAGAAAGAAAAGAAAAGAGTGACAATAAATTGATTTATTATGCAAAAGAAAGAGAGATTAAGAGTTCTTGTTTGAGTTATAGACCAATGGTCTTGATTATGTCCAAACATTGTTTAACTTCTACTTCTGATACTTTTTTTATTGTTACTAATTCTTCTTTGCCTAGTTAAATTTACTCTCTTTAGTAGGAATATAATGATGTATTCTTGGAGGAAGTACCTAAAGAGTTGAAACCTATTAGAGGGATTGAGCACCAAATCAACTTTGTTCTGGGAACACCATTATCAAAAAGGACTGCCTGTAGGACTAATTTATAAGAGACAATGGAGCTACAATGGCAAGTTGAAGAGCTCTTAGAGAAGGGGTATGTAAGAGAAAGCATGAATCTTTGAGCAGTCCAGGTCATTCTAGTGCCAAAGAAAGATGGTAATTGGAGAATGTCTGTAGATTACTTCGCCATCAACAAAATCACGGTAAAGTATTGCTTTCATATTCCTAGGTTAGATGATATGTTGGACGAGTTGAGTGTTAGCAATTGTTTTTCAAAGATTGATCTAAAAAGTGGCTATCATCAAATTAGAATGAAAGAGGGTGGCAAATGGAAGACAGCTTTTAAAACTAAACATGGTTTATATGAGTGGGTTGTCATGCTATTTGGCTTAACTAATTCACATAGCACATTTATGAGATTGATGAATCTTGTTCTTAGGGTTTGCATTGGTAATTTTGTAGTTGTCTATTATGATGATATTTTGATTTATAGCAAAAGTATTGATGAGAATGTTGGTCACTTGCAAATTGTTTTTGACATACTTAGGAGAGAACAATTGTATGGAAATTTGAAGAAGTGTTCTTTTTGTTTAGAAAAAGTTATATTTTTTGGATATATTGTTTCTTCTAATGGTGTTCAAGTTGATGATGAGAAGGTTAATGCAATTAAGGATTGACCTATACCAAAGACGTTAAGTGTGGTAAGAAGTTTCCATGGGTTGACATCCTTCTATCGTAGGTTTGTGCCTAATTTTAGTACTTTAGCTACACCTCTTTTTGAATTGACCAAAGCAAAGGTAAGTTTAGATGGCAAAGTGAAGAAGAGAGTGCATTTAATATGTTGAAAGAAAAGCTTGCATGTGCACCTATTTTATCCCTTCCCGATTTCTCTAAAGTATTTGAAATTGAACGTGATGCATCAGAGGTGGGGATGGGAGCTGTCCTTATGCAAGATAAGAAGCCTATTGCTTACTTGAGTGAGAAATTAAGTGGTGCTTCATTGAATTATTTGACTTATGATAAAGAATTTTTTTCTTTAGTTAGGTCGCTAGAGCATTGGCGGCATTACTTATGGCCAAAGGAGTTTGTCATACACACTGGCCATGAGGAATTGAAGCATTTCAAGGAATAAACCAAGTTGAGCAAAAGACATGCAAGATGGGTAGAGTTTATAGAGATGTTTCGATATGTCATCAGGTATAAACAATGTAAGGAGAATGTGGTTGAGGATGCATTATCTCTCAGGTATACTCTTATCACTACACTTGGTGCAAAATTACTTGGTTTTGAACTTACAAAAGAGTTATATGAGAATGGTGATGATTTTAGTAATGTGTATGTAGGAACTAAGAATGGTGCATATGATAAATATTATTTGCATGATGGCTTTTTGTTTAGGGAAAATAAGTTGTGTATACCTAAGTGTTCTATAGCAAAATTGCTTGTGATTGAAAGTCATGAGGGAGGTTTAATGGGACACTTTGGAATTGAAAAAGGTTTAGACACTCTTAGGGTTTGTATTGGCCCCATATGAACAAAGATGTGTTTAAAGTATGTACTAATTATGTTGTTTGTCAGACAGCTAAATCAATATTAAAACCACATGGATTGTCTATGTCTTTACCAATTCCTAGTGCACCTTGGGAAGATATATCTATGGACTTTGTTCTTGGCTTACCTCCTAGGTCTAGGAGAGGGAAAGATTCTATATTTGTGGTAGTTGACAGATTTTCTAAGATGGCTCATTTTATTGCATGTTCGAAGGTTGATGATGCATCTCATATGGCAGATTTGTTCTTTAAAGAAGTTGTTAGACTGCATGGTATACCTAAAACTATTGTTAGTGATAGGGATGCTAAATTTTTGTGTTACTTTTGGACAGGTTTGTACGGAAAATTGGGAACTAAATTACTGTTTTCTACTACTTGTCACTCCCAAATTGAAGGCCAAACTGAGGTTGTCAAAAGGATCATCAGTCTTTAAAGCACCTGAAAGGCCAACAAAAACTGAGCAAGAGACATGCCAAACGGGTATAATTCGCAGAGATGTTTCCCTAAGTCATCAAATGCAAGCAAGGTAAAGAAAATGTGGTAGCGGATGCACTCTCTAGAAGGCATACTTTGCTTTCAACTCTTGAGGCTAAATTTCTTGGTTTTGAGTTTGTCAAGGAGTTTTATATGGATGATGATGATTTTAAGAAGTGGTTTGTCGCTTGTGAGAAGAATCCCTGAGAGAATTTCTATTTGCATGATGGATACTTGTTTAGAGAAGATAAACTATGTATTCCTAAATGTTCCTTGAGAAAATTGCTTGTTATTGAAAGCCATAGTGGGGGACTTATGGGACATTTAGGAATAACAAAAACTTTGGTTGTTTTGAAGGAACATTTTTTTTGGCAACATATGAAAAGGGATGTGGATAGAGTTTGTGAAACATGCATTGTGTATAAGAAGGCTAAATCAACTCTTAAACCACATGGTTTTTACATGCCTTTACCTATTCCTAGAGCTCCATATTAAGATGTTTCAATAGGAGGGATAAAGATTCCATTCTTGTGGTAGTTGATAGATTCTCAAAAATGGCACATTTCATTGCAGGCACAAAAATTGATGATGCATTTCATGTTGCAAATTTGTTTTTCAAAAAGGTGTTAAGACTTCATGGCATTCCAAAAACCATTGCGAGTGATAGAGATACTAAGTTTTTTAGCCTCTTATGGAGAGTGCTATGGGGAAAGCTGGGAACAGAATTACTATTTTCTACTACTTGCCATCCTCAAACCGATGGGCAAACGGAGGTAGTCAATAGGACATTAGGCCCTTTGTTGAGATCAATCATCACAAGGAATTTGAAATCGTATAGATATGTCCATTTGTTGAGTTTACATATAATAGATATGTCCATTCTTCAACACACTTCTCTCCTTTTGAATTAGTGCATGGACTTAATCCTTTGACTCCTCTTGATCTAACTCCTTTACCTTTGAGTGACATTCATAGTCTAAATAGTGCAAAGAAGGCTGATTTGGTTAAGCAACTTCATTCAAAAGCAAGGGAAAATATCCAATTGCAAAACCAAAGACATGCACAACAACATAACAAAGGAAGAAGGAAGATGGAATTCGAAGTTGGAGATTGGGTGTGGATACAGTTGAGAAAGTAATGTTTTCCACATGCTCGGAAGTCAAAGCTCCAACGAAGGGGTGACGGTCAGTTTCAAGTGATCGAGAAGATAAATGACAAAACATACAAAGTGGACTTGCAAGGTAAGTATAATCTTAGTCCTACTTTCAATGTAAGTGATTTGTCTCCTTTTGATGTCAATGAAGCGGATTCGAGGACGAATCGTCTTGAGCAACAAAGGGATCATGGAAACCAAGCTCCTTCAATGCCCCAAGGTCCAATCACAAGAACAAAGGCTTTAAAGATAAGAAGGGCATTCAACACATTCATGCAAAGAATGGAGGAGTTACTTGATTTAGAAGCCATTTTGGAGAAGAATAAGTTTGATGAAGATCAAGTTAACTTGAAGTTGTGGAATATAACAAAATTGAATTGGAATGAAAGCTTCAATTCAAACCAAGAAATCTTTCAAGATTACGAGGGATGAAAGCTCCTTGAAAGCATGAAGAAAGGAAGCCAAAATGAAGGAGAAACTTGGAATGAAGAGGCTCCATCCAATGCCTGACAAAGGGGAGCCGGAGCCTGCTCTAATTGAGGCCAAATTGCAGCAAATTTTCATCCAAAACAGAAGACACCTGGCATGTTGCCAGGTGCATTGCTTGGTGTCTGATCAAGGAGAGGAATAGGTCATCCGGCACCAGATCAATGTTGCCTGGTGCTAGACCAAACTTTTCCAGCGACGTCAATTTTATGTTTTAGCTAGGTTATAACTTGTTTTCTTCATAATTTGAATTGTGTTTTAGGTCATTATCATCTTAAAACATTGCAATTAGGGTTACTATAAATACTTCTTATTCTGTATTCAAAACATAACCTAGATTGAAATAAAATTACAACTACTTCTCTTTGAGAGAAATTTTCTAATCATCTTGATCAAACTTTTGAGATCTTAATAGTCTCTTTTAGGGTTCTTGAGTGATTGCAAATTGGGCTATCAATGACTTTGGTTGAGGTGTTGATGTGTCTTTACAAATCAAGAGAATGGTTGATGGAGAGTTTGCTTCGCAGTCATTCTAATCAACTACCAAAACAAATCTTAATTGAATCCTGGAAATTAGGTGTGAGTTTGATCATGTGTTTGCATTCTAATTGAAAATTCAATTTCAAAATCATATCACTGCCATACCCAATTTTTTCCACATCTCACTTTCTTGTCTTCTGGACATCTGATTAGGTCAGTTTCTTATGTATTGACCATCAAGTGTTGTCACAGTTTGGGCTGGTGTTTGCAAAAGTCCAGAATTTTCTTTATATATATGTTAGATCTAGTTATTAATAAATATATATATATATGGAGATTAGCCATAGTGGTATCATATCTTGTGGCCAAAGTCAACTGTAATACCCGATCTTTTTATTCAACCAAATTAGTACTTATACTATTTACAAGCTGCTAAAGTGATACTTCTGATCACTTGACAGCAATTTTCTGGCACAAAACTTAATTTTTCAATGAAAATTTCTCTATTTTTGATACTAATTTGACAGCTCGTAAATAGTATGGGTACTAATTTGATTGAAAAATTTCCATTAAGTGATCAAAAGTATCACTCTAATAGCTTGTGAATAATATATGTACTATTTTTCTTTAAAAAAAATAGGGTATTACAATTGACTTTGGCCACAAGATAAGGTATCACTATTGCCAATCTCCCAACATATATATAATTATTTTCAATCTAAAAAAAGGATGATTTAGATTATTTATTTGTCCATTTCTTATGTCATAATACTCAGTTCTTGCCAATTTACTAGAAGGCACTGTATATTTTTTCTAGAACATCGATTTTACAATTATCAGGTGGTGGCAACATTCTTCAATTGAGAACTAAAATACAAAGTGGAAAACATGGTTTAAAAACTGAAGACTAGTTTTCTTCTCCTTGTTGCTGCGAAAATAAGGAAATTAAATTATGACCAAAGCTGTGGTACTAATACTGGCAATGTTACAAGTCAAAATAAACTAGAGATCGTTTGTACTCACTTTTCTTATCTATTTTCTGAAGTTATTTTCAGCATTTTATTCCTATATCAGTTAGGTGTTGCAGTATTGTCCTTGCAAAATTTCTCTTTCTAAACCATTTCGGAACACTAGTATTCTCAATGTCCTAAAATGAAATAGGGACACCTTTAAAACTATATACTTTAATATCGATGTCATGCCTGAAAAAAATTTAACTATTAGAGCAGGTGCAAAGGTTTGTTCCATTTGTGTATTCATCGTTAGTAATCTACAGGTTCTTGGGGTGAGGCTTGTCCACTAACAAGTTTATTAAAAGAGTCGATTAAAAAAATAGTCTAGATATCATTTATAATATGTTTCTAATATTCACATAATGTGTAAGTATCTAACATCTTGACTTTAAGATCTTCATTTACGAACTGGTTACTACACTCTTTTCTGATCTTTTTATCAGCTACGTGCTTGAATGTTAAACTAATAATGTAATGACATAAATTAGTTAATTTATAATCTATTCATGAATAGTAACTCGACTGCAGGTCCCATTGGTCTTTACTAATATATTGTGGATTTAGAGGCAGCTCGAAGAATAGATGCATTATTCTTCTAGACTCACTGAAATCAGCAAACCAAAGTGCCCTGGAACCACTCGCTAGACGGTAAGTTCAAAAACTCAATTTAAGTGAGAAGATTTACTCTCAATAATCATTTCTTATTCTCAAAAGATTTTTATTACTTCATAGCAAGGTTCATGGTCGACATGCACTCAACGAATTGGAGGTCCCTTAACATAACCGCTAATTGCATACCTTTTCTCATCACATCGATAAGTTCTATATTACATTGGAGACATATCTACATTTGAAGGTTCGACTATAATTTATCTTTTGTGCAAAACTCTCTTAGGTTCCGCAACAGCTTGGGGGTGAAGAATGTGGGTACTATGTGTTGCTGTTTAGCAAGTTATTGGTCGAGAATGCACTTGTGAACTTCAACATTTTGGATTTTCCTTATTTCATAAGTAGAGATGTAATTCCGATAAGACACTGCATATATATTTTTCAATCATAGCCATTACTGTTTTTTGTGCTTCTTCTATTGTTTGTGAACATATATAAATATGTTTGTCCTTTATTGTAATTGCAGATGACGAGGGACTGATTCTCAATTCATGATTTTGACAAGTTTCTATTGTCATTACATGACGGTGATGACAATGAGGCAAGCAGCGATGATGACATTATCGAACTTGGCAACAAAAGATCGAGATAGCTATGGCAGAGAAGAATCTGAGCCCACTTATGGAACCAATGAAGATGAACCCAACTAACTTTGCTTTAGACACTCCCAAATCTGTAAGTTTTTTTTTTTTTTGCTTTAGCAATTAGTACATTTAACACATTATATACATAAACTTACAACATAAGTTTTTATACCAGGCAGGTTGTTGAAGCTAACACCGAGAATCCCTACATTAATGATGAGGCAGTTGGACCTTCCAAGCTATTGTCATCATTTGAATCGTTTCACATTGGAAACATGATGATGACTGCTGATGATATTGTTCCCAAGGCTATCACTCCTATTCATCAAGTTTTCGCAATTCGGACTTCTTCATAGCCCACTTCTTTGGCTTCACAATGGCACTTGGTGCAAATTCCCTATAGTTCAACAGCCGCCCCACCTCAACTTTAAGAATCAACATCAGGTGATTTATTCTTTATAGTTACACAAATGTTTCCATTATGGTAATCAAGTTTTGCGTTGTCGTAAACAAACCTACAATGCTACCATTTTTAATATGTTTTTCTATTCTAAATGATGAACCAGCAAAACTACTGCATGCTCTCGAAAGACACGTAGTGGACTTGTGAAGTTGCCAAGTAAATGGGGTACCAGGAATTGCTTATAGGTGCAGTTATCCCCCAAGGGTGGAATAGTGGAGGAAGACTACAGGCAGTCCGCATCCGCGTGCTGTGTCTTGGCTAAGATGGGGAACAAGCTCCCAATCACTTACATAGCATTCACAGATGTGCCGGTTGAGACAAAGGAGCAGTTGTGGCAAGAGATGAAGGTATGTTCTTGTGTTTTTCGTAAAATAACACAAACTGACATTTTTTTTGCCCTCCAGTAGACTTCAAACTAATATTTATTTCTTCTGCATTTTAGCAAAATACCACATTACCGAACGAAGAGAGAGCACAATGACTGGTATTTCAAATGATCAATCCATGCTGGAGGCACCAGAAAAGTAGCCTACAGAAGGACTATTTTGAACCTTATAAGGCCAGCAAGCAAATTCTTTTGTGCAAGGACGAGAGGGTCAATCAAGGGCAATGGGAAGAAATGTGCGCTTATTGGAGACGATCTGAAGTTCAAGTTAAGTTGCAACACCATTTATTTCCATCTTTTTTTATATATTTTTTATCTTTACATATTGAATTGTTCAAAAATTATTTCATAGGAATTGAGTTCATCTCTCTAATTCAATTCATTTTACTAGGCAACGTCTGAAAGAAATGCATTGAACCTAGCACACCAACAATTTACCCACCTCACAAGAAAGACCCTATTCTCCATAATACGTGAGAAGGTCAAGTATTTAGTTTACCCTTTGTATGAATTCTTTATATAAGACATATGTTTAACCCATTATTATGCAATTTTCAGTTATCCTCTGAGGGGAAGGAAATAACCAGGTTCGATGTGTTCATTGCGACGAGCAAACGGAGAGATTCGACCTCCGTTGACGAGAGCACACAGCATGTAATTGTGAGTCTTCTATATTTTTGTATTCATTGCAATCAAAGGTTACCTTATATTCATGTTGTGATATTTACCTCTAAAAACTAAAATTTATGCAACAATTACATGATTTCATTTGATTCATTTGCAAACTCAAATGGAGAATGACTTGGTGCGTTGCCTGAGGATCCCGCACAAGTGTTTCAAAGGAAGACATTTTTGCTTCCACACTTGTAAAGGAAAGAAAGGGGCATGCACGTTACATGGGAAAGGGGCCTTCGTCGATTATATTAAAGCAGTCACAAGCAAAGGCATTGAGATTGGAGGTTGACCAAATGCAACTTAATTGATCAAAGGATTTAGAAAGAGAGAAAATGCAAATGAAAGCAGCATTTCAACATGAGAAGGAAGCCTTGAAGATTGGTTTGGAGGCTAAAATGCAAGCCCAGGTAAAAGAAAAGACGGAGGAGGAATTGAGGGCGTTTCTTGCACGGATAGTCCAAATCTTTAGGGCCTTCTAACGAACTGTTCCCAGGGTTAGTTCGACAAGTAGAAAGCCTGATGATTCTAACCATGACACTGAAACCACACCACCCTGATATTTGTTTGTGTAAGGTTTGTATTTTTTGGGCATTACCTTCAGTAGAACAAAATGCTGTAAATTTTGAAAGCTTCTTGGTCTTTTTGCCTTTAGGAGTTGAGTATTCATCATTTTGATGGTCACGCAAATTGTCACCAATCTAGTTGTCTTTTTTTTTTTTGTTGGATTTCAGTGGAAGAGCTTTACTTCTCCATTTCAAAAAGAAGAAAAATGTTTAAGAGTATGCTTGGAGACTTGGCTTCTCTCCCGAAACAGTATAAGATCAAAATGTCAACTTTCATTGATCAGCTCCAATTTCACGATCTGTATAAATTTTTTATTTCTTTTCCGGAATTGTTTTGCTTTAGGTGCTGCTTCTAAATTTTGAATTGTAGAGTCTATTTCTACTCACTTTTGGGGTGAGTTGATATCTGATATTTATACCTCAATTGATGATAATTGCATCCTCAATGAGGTCGAAATGAGAAATTTATGTACTTGTCGTGTTGCAGATTTTCTGCAAAAATGTAGCACTTGTTGTAGACTCACCTTCATTGTGATGATGCTTTCACAAGTTCTCTCTCATCCGACTTATTATTTGGTGGACTAACAGTTAACACTTTCCTTTCTTATGGATGGCAGATCTATGACAAAGTTCAAGCTAGCTTTTTCACAGTTGGTTTGATACATCTAGAGGAATTATTTTGTGTTCATAAGAAATGTGACTTTTTCTCCTTAGACAACAGAGAGGTCTCAGATTTCTGAGTGGGATTTAGAAAACTATTGTTTTTATTATTCATCATCAACTTCTTTCCATAACTTATTATGCGTAGTTAACTTTAGATGTGCACTGTTTATATGTTTCGAATTTTTACAGACATATCTTTTCTTTTCTTTTGTTTAGTGCATTGTTCATGTTTGGCAGTTTGGTCTCGAACAAGGAATTTTGGTAATTTTCGATTGTATATTCGACAGATCTTTCTTGAGCATTATTAGAAGGTTCTATATGCTTTTCCATTCTTCTTCTTCTTCTTTGAGATTCTAATCTTATTTATTTATATACAAGTTCTTTATTGTGTTTAGAGTTTTTTTGGCTCTTCTCCAATTTCTCTCCTTGAGGAAAATTGAATTCTTGTGAGTCCCTTCATTTCATTATAGTGTTTTACATGTCATTTTACTCTGGTCTAGAGCTTATTTATCGTTTTCCGTAATTGCTAATGCATCCTGAACAATGCATCTTAAATTGTAGGTTATATTTCTCATCTTGAAACATAACTCCTTATAGCACTTCATGTATTGTTGCTTAATGCTCCACCATTTGGAGATTTTAGATGCAATGAAAAATGAAGGTCAAGGAGCAACCAAAAAATAAATAAATAAAAGCTTTAGGGCAGTTGTATCTAAAAATACAGAAATATATATGCGGTGGTTATTGGTAAAAATTAAAGCTTTTATACAGCATAATATATTAACCAACACGACATCGTCAGCTTTTCACCTATCACACTCATAACACACTTTATATGATGGTCAAACAACCATCGTATATAAACAAATTCAAGTTTATACGGCTGACCACAACCGTCCTATATAATATTCAAAACCACATCGTTTTAATCATAAAGTTTAATTTTATGCCGCGGCATATAGGCAAAAAAAATTTTTTAACTGTTGTCAGATTTAAAGTTTTATACAATTCCAAAGTACAATAGATGAACATATCATCTTATAAAGTTTATAATACGACCATTTCTTCGTCGAATTTTTTTTCCCTCCCCAACATTTTTGATGGCTCAAAAGCCTTAGTATAAGGTTTTCTCGGCTGCTAACACACCTGATACATGGTTGTAGTTTCTGTCGCAGTTTCTTGCAGTGCTTGCTGCCATTTTCAGTCAAGTCCAGATAGGTTCAGTCAAACACCAGACTGCTTCCATTTTGCACTCTTTCTCCTTCATTTCATTTCCATAGCTTCAAGTGATCTTCAATGCTTCTTCAATTACACTTCCAAGACTTTTATGATCATCTAACCCATAGAATCTTTCTTTAACATTGTTAAAGTTTTGATCCTTGATGACATTAAAATAATTCCTTGAATCAACAACATTCTCAAGCATAAATTCTTCAAATAAGACATCATGAATAATTTGTTCTTCTTTGTTGAACTTTAATGTTTTTATGTCTTCTTCAAACTTGAAATGTATTCTTTTACGTCTTTCTTGGACCTCATCATTCCCTAATTCTTGGAAAAGATTTTTCCTCAAATCTTCAAGTCTTGAAATGTAAGTTTTATCAAGGTTCCAAGTTTCAATTGAAGTTCCTTGGCCACCATCAGAACTCTTACAAATGACCTTCCTTGATTAGTCTCTCAATCTCTCTCTTGAGGTCGAAGCAATCCTCAGTAAGTTGACCATAGTCTCTATAGTATTGACAGAACTTATTCATGTCTCTTTTTGCTACTAGAGATTTGAGAGGTCGTGCAGGTTTGATTAGCCCTTTCCTTTCTATTACCACCAAAATTTCTACTAATGTCATCAATGGTGGAATTATGAGATCTGGAAATTTCTTCTTCTTTTTCTTTGGAAGTCCTCCCTTTAAAAAATGATCCCTTCTTTCTCTCTTCCCCGAAGTGTCCTTTTGATGGGGTTTTGCCTCAGTTGGCTTTTCAAATGGAGGTGTAAAACCAGGGATCTTTTTTTGGATTGTTGTCTCCTTTATTTTTATCAGCCTCTCTAGAAGTGTTTGTAACTGCTTTACAGTCTTAAACTCTTCTTCAGCTAGCCTTAATACTACATACCCCCTTGCAATCCTTGTTTGAAGGCTGTTATATATATAGCATCATTCTTCTGCTCGATTTCTACAACTTCATCATTGAATCAATTGTAGTTGCCTTTTGTGCTCCAATTTTCAGTTTGATAGTAAAGAGGTGGTTGCTGTCTTTCTCACACCTCTTGCTACTTTGATATTTCTTTAGAAATTTGTCTTTGAGTTGATTCCAGCTTGACATGCTTGCTACTGGAAGCCCCTTAAACCAAGATTGAGCTTTCTTGGTAAGTTTGAAACGAAAGGCCCTGCATTTGACATGATTTCGGTATTCAAACATTTCCATGTACGAGAAGTACTTGTCTATGTGGAGTTGTGGCTCTATTGTCCCATCATATTTTGTTGCAATTTGAGGAGGTTTGAATCCAGGAGGCATTTTCTTCAGCCTAATCACATCTACGAAGGGTGATCGTTCTACGAGGTCAATCCCATTCTACGATTCCGAGCTTTCTATCTCTTCAAAATTAACTTGAGGAACCTTACTTCCTCTATTTGCTAGAACTTCCATGTTTTTACTTGTTGTTTGTTCCGATCGATCATGTTGATTTGAAATTCTTTCACCAAGAGGGATTCCATGGCTTTCTTTTCTCTGACCTTGGTTTCAAGATATTGCTGCTCTATTGAGCTTATCTCTTAATTCATAGACAATTCCATTACAGAGAGTTTCTCTCTAGTCAATAGGAGATTGATTTCCCCTATTACTATTCTATCGAACCCCAGGTTGTGTTCCTTGGTGTTAACTTGGATATTGTTGAAGGTTTTCATCTCGATCTCCATTGAGATAGAAATGGTCTCTGGAATTTCGTAGTGTAGATCTGGCTACCCTTGTTCTTTCAAGATCCTCAGGGGACCTTCTCTCGATCCGATGAGTTTGGCAAGGAGTCTTTCCTGTGGACACATAGTCCCTTCTCTCTGTCAATCCTTCTAGCACGTTTATCATTAACTTGAGTAAAAGTTCAAATACTGTGATACGGCTTCCACGTGATCTTCGTTGTTCATGGGAATGTCTAGGTACCAAACGATCTGTGTTATACCTTTAATGATGAACTTCTTCAGGTCTTCTGGATGGCCTAGAGTGAGTTGGTTCTGTATTTAACTCCGGTACTTGTTCAAAGGCTTCTAGAGGTTTTTCGTTCCAAACAACTAGTGAGAGCTCTTCCTGAATGGCCTCTACTATATGTAACTTAGTCCTTCTTGAGCGTCCTTATCTTGTTGAATGCTCTCGTGCCATGGTAATTTTATTTTCTTTTGTGAGAATAGATTTCTAGTCTTTTCTTCCCCACAGACGGCTCCAGAAGTGATGGGGGACAAATTGGTCCTTATGATTAGCCCACTGCCTTGACGCCTGTAAAAACAACCAAAGAGGAAAAATAGATCATTGGAGTAGGCTGTTGCCCTAAGGTACACTCCGACGATCAAGTCAGTCACCAGAAACAGTTGAGAAAGATGGAGAGTATACATAAGAAGAGTGAATGTATTCTTCTTACCTTTCGATCTGTGATCATGGACTCTTATTTAGGTGGAAGGTAATTAGATTCCTTCAATTCAGGAGTTGTGTCCTGATGAAAATCAATTGTATCCCTTCTGATCTGGTGTGATTAAAAGAAAGTGTATCTAGTCAATCATTGATCATATTCTCCTTTTCGTAGTTTCCTTGTTGGAGTGTGTTACATTAAATTACAAGTCTCAGTGATTGTTAGAGAAGCGTGGAGAGCTCTTTGGGGACCTTGATGATGGCCCACCTTCGAGGATTTCACCTGCTAATTATATCTCTGCCATAAATCTCTGACTTGAAAGTTGTAAGCCTTACTGAGATAGTAGGAGTGGTCATGTAGATGAAAATTTATAAGGTTTTATGAATGTATGTTTATAGACCTTCTTAGGTCTGGACTACACAGTAAATCGGGTTAGATCTTTACTCTTTGGTCTGGGTTTATGAGTAGTTATCTGGGTTTATGAGTAGTTGGGTCAGGTCCTTTGGATCATACCCATTTTGCCCATCATCTATAAACCTAATGATTTGATTCCTAACTAGAGAAACACATGTTATTTCTTTTTGTAGAAAAATTACAGTAAGTATGTTTTTTGTCTCCACTCCAGTTTCTTTCTTTATCTTCTATTTTCCTTTTTATTCACCCAGATAGATAGAGAATAGATTAGAAGATCTTAAGTTTAGTAGATCAAGATGTCCAGTTCGATTCTAAAGGACAAAGATCATGAGCATCATTTTATAGAAATAAAAAATAATGTATGTATCTCTCTCATCTCTTTTGTGTGAGAAAATTTTTAAAATCTTGAATCTCCATAACTCGTTTCCTCATGGATTCAAGATCTAATTCCCTACAATTTTTTCATTAATTATTATCTAAATTTTTAATGAAATTAAGTGGCATGTTTGAAAATACAAGATATCAAATTTTGTGAGCCTTCACTTATTTGGGAGTTTCTACTTTAAATATATAATATTAGAAATATTAGTGATTAATATTGTAAATTATGAAACTTAGTCATTATTATCAACTCTTAAAATTTAATAATAAAATACAAATTTCTAAATAATATTTACTTAAGCTTCTTGTTTTAACATAGTTTTATGTATGTCTAAATTATTATATCTAAACCACTGTTTTTTTTTTATCGGATTGGCTGATCAGATTATGAATTGGTAATCAAGTCGGATAAAAAAGAAGCTAATTGATCCCTTTTTCACTAAAACTATTCTCTAACTGAAATACTGGAATGGAGTTGCGGATTCGATAAATAAACTGGCTAGTTTGATACTGAATTGTCAATTTTTCAAAAAACACAAATTGAGGTCAAATAAATCTAAATTTAAACAAAATTTTCTAAATACATTTTAATATTAAATCATTCTTCAATCAAATTATAAATTTCGCTCATTTAATAATTTTGGAACGAAACCTTTTATTCAAAATACATGTCATTATTAAATATGACTCCTCTATCATTAAATATAAGCCACTAACCTTCATTTTATAAAAAATTAAGGTAACTTTTTCTCCTATGATACCCTCTAATCACCGTTTCAAAAAATTTGAACACCATTTCTCTATATAATTAGAGGGTAATATGAAAAAAATACATTCAAATAACTAATTAACTAACAACAATTACTTATAATTAGTGATAAGAAAATTAGCTAAAATGAAAGAGGGAATAATAAATAAATAAAATATTTTATAATCATCGAGCTTTACTTAAAATAAAAAAACTAACATGTTTAAATCAAAATAAAATAGTATTTTTAATTACTTGCTATAAAAAAATATTAGTATCATAGTAGTAAATTTTATTTGAATATTATTATATTATGAAATTATTATATCTTATATTATTAATAAAAATTATCAATAAGAAATAAAATTTTTATTTTTTTATTAAAATATTATCTATTTAATCACAATTTAATTGCACTTTAATTATGATTGAATTGAACTATAAACTAGTAATTTTTTTATTCAATGATTGGTCCAATTTTTAAATCATTGATGTAAACTCAACACAGTTAATTTGAGTGGAAGCGAAGGGAAGGGGCGAATACTTTTGCAGAATGTACAGCCACGGAAAAGAACTTTTTTTTTAACGGGCTCAATATGTACAAGAAGACATTTCTTTTAATTCAATCTCCGAAGTCCAAACAAGCCACCCACAAAAGTTTATGGACTCATTATCTTCATCAAAAAAATGCCATTCAGAACAATATAACAAACAATCAGAGCTTTAAAAAACTTACTAAAAGAAACCTATAGTTTTTATAACTCTTTATACTATGGCTTCTATTAACCTCATTCAAAGCAATAGAACCAATACAATTAGTTCTCTCATCTATGTGTAAATTCAAAAATTAGTGAAAGTGGACAATTTCAAAAAGAGAAAAAGAAAAATTGAAAACAAAAGAAAACAAAATTTAGGGGCATGATGGGATACACCATCTATTTAGATACTGTCATTTACATTCATAAAATACACATTTAAATTAAAGTTTATTTTTTCCTCAAAAACGAAAAATTCTTTTGAAAACTAAATTAAAACATCCATCTAAAATGAGATGTATCAATTTTTTTAATTTTTGAATAAAAAATAAACTCCAATTGACCTATACATTTTACGAATTAATGGATGGATAATAAAGAATAAATGATATCCAATTAGACCCTACATCTTCCCACTATTGGGTTTAATCAAGGTTTAGATATGGGCCTTAACCCAATTTCTGCTTCTCCCTCAATGAATTAATCTTCTCCAGTCTCCACTCATCTTTGAGCCTAGCAATGAAAGAATCTGCTTTGATGTTGACATCTGGGCTGGAGCAAGTCACTGAAGTACCAATTAAATCTGAACCGTCCATTTGGTCTGATGATTTGATCGACATTATGTCGACGTCCTCCAGTTCCGGAGAGCTACACCGCGAGCTGTGCGCGCTTCTTATTCTAACATAATCTCCGCGGGCCACGAATTTAAAATCAGACATTTTGAATGGCGGCGGAGGACTCGGTGGAGGAATTGGAATTAGCGGAGATTGCCCGCCACTACTCAAATAACTGTCGTAATAGTAACTAGTTTTTGTTGGTAATGGCGGCTTACCGCTAGTGGTTGGCCGACAAAGCATAGGCTCTGATGGTGCTGCCGGGGGTTGAGAGGGGTTGTAGTTATAAAAATTGCTTCTGGATGAAACTTGATGTGGTGGTGGTGGAGGTGGACTTGATCTTTCTGATTTGAACCTTCTGCTTTTGCTCCCTTGTTTGAACAGAGTGTTGAGGATAGACGATGGAGGTGGAGATGGAGGTGGAGGTGGAGGTGGAGGTGGGGGTGGGGGAGGAGGAGGAGGGGACTTTGTTGAAGGGTTAAAGCGCTTGCTTTTGCTTCCCGTTTTGAATAAATTATTGAAAATTGAATTTGGTGGATGCGGAAGAGGAGGAGGTGGTGGTGGTGGTGTAGTGCCAGGAGCATAATGCACGGAATGTACACGTTTAGGCTTGCTACTTTTCTTGAAAAGATTTTGGAATACCTTAGAGGGCGGTGGTGGTGGTGGTGGTGGTGTCGGCGGCGGCGGCTTCGGAGTATGTGGAGGTGTTGCTGCTTGCGGGACAGCTGACTGTGCAGAAGTTGATGGAGAGCTCTCCCTTGAAATATCTTTACTGTTTCTTCTTTTTGATCTATTCTTCCTCTTTCGCTGATTGTACAGTGAAGCAATTGCAGTCGTTAATTCCTTTGCTGTACCACTCTTTCTCCGCTGAAGTTTTCGAGTCTGCTCTGGTTGAAACTCCGAGGATGGTTGTTGATTCGGGGGTTGAACCTCAACCACTGGCTGTGGTGTTGGAGGAGAGGGAGGAACCTCAACCGCTGGGGGTGGGGATGGAGGAGGAGGCGATCGACTTAAGGTCAACGGAGCACGGGCAACTTCAGCTTGAGCACCTCGCTTTTCTAGTTTTTCTTTACGTGTGACACTCTGTAAAGACCGCCTCCTCTTTAAACGAGGTGGAGGTTGTGGCGTTGGTGACTTCTGCGGCGGTGGTTGTGGAGGTGGGGAAGAAGGTCTCGGCGAACGAAGTTCAAAAGTATCCACCGGTATAACTTTGGCATCTTTTTCCTGTCCTTTTCCCTCATTATTCGTGTCGTCAATATGATCGGAAGGTGGTGGTGGTGGTGGACTTGCGGGTCGCGGCCGATAATAAAAGTCCACATCAATATCATCATAGAATCGGTACCTATTTTCTCCAATTTCCCACGATGGCTCTAATTGTCTCAAATCCGGATAAGAACTGCTGCTCCTTCTCAATCTACTAACACCACCGGTCTCCGGCAACCCATACCATTGAGTATTCTGATTAGGTCGAACTGACCTCTCCCTGAAATTAGAACCATTCGAAACATTACTGCTGCTGCTGCTCTGTTCTTCCGATGCCGAAGCGTCGTCGTTTCTGTTAGCGAAAACCCCACAGAGAATAGCGAAGACTACTAGAAGTATATTCAGTGAGTCCCAGCTTTTCTTGACTGAATAAGTTGGGCGAAGAATCTGAGAAGTGTGCGAGACAAATGAAGGAACAAAAAAAAATAGGAGAAGCATGGTGAGGATTGGCAAGAGGAGTATGAGTACTACAGGGCTGAGGATGGGAGGAGAATAGCGGCGGCGACGCTGGTGCTGGAGGATGACGGTGGATGGTTGGGACCAGAAAGGTGGTGAGTCTCCATCTGCTTCCATGTTCTGTTATGGAGTTTGGCTCCGCTTTAGGTGGGAGAGAGAAAGAGAGAGATTCGAATAGAGTTTTTATAAAAAAGAAAAGCCTTGTGGGGAAGAAAGGGGGATTGGCCTTGCCTTAAATAGTGAATTGTAAAATGAAATTATAATTGGTGAAATGCTTTTTTTTTTATTTTTTGAAATGCTATTTTTTATATATAACACGAAGAGGAATTTTTTGTCTAGGAAAATAGTGAATTGTAAAATGAAATTATAATTGGCGAAATGCTTTCTTTTTTTTTTTTTTGAAATGCTATTTTTTATATATAACACGAAGAGGAATTTTTTGTCTAGGAAAATAGTGATTTTAAAAGTTTATAATGATTGCGTCTTATTTAAACTTAATCAAAAATAAAGTTATAATTTCTTTTTTCGGGTAAAAGAGTGTGAATAGAAAGAATGGCGCAGGATCATGTGTTTCCCACGCTAATCAATAATGAAATTTTACAAAAACAATAGTTAATTTTAGGAATATGGAATACTCAATATATAATATATACCATTATGTATGTGAGTTTGAAATTAACTTCCATAAAATTAAACAAAGAATTTGACTTAATCTAAAAATAACTGTTTTGTACATGTACAAATACGTCTAATTACAATTTAAGAAGAATTATTTAGTCCATAAATAATGATATAGACCTCATGATTGAATAAGTATAATAATAATAATAATAAAAAATTAAAGTTTGAACCTTTTACTATTCTTTTACATTTTTAGTATGATATTAATTATAATATCCATTTCTTTTATGATTTTTTTTACATCAATAAGAATTTTTTATTTATTCACTTAGGATTTTTTAGTTATTAATAATAAATAATTATTAAAAATATAAAAACATAGTTGAAGTTGAGAAAACGAGCTCCCAGGAGAAACACTTCTTTTTTTTAAGATTAATCATTGGTTCATTTTGGATAATTAGAAAAGTTTCGTGGTGACAGAAGGTTTCGAGCTTTTAAGGTTAAATTAATCACACAGCTACTACCGCGTGTCTTTACCCGATTCGTTTTCTATATTCTATATTCCTTCTATTTAAAATTAAATATATATATTTATATTTTGAATTAAATATATTAATTTTTTAAATTAATTATAATTTTACAAGATGAATAAAATCAAATTCTCTTAATAAAAATTTTCATAATTATAAATAAAATGAGTATATTAATTATATTATATTATTTATTGTATCATATTTATATATTCTGATGTTTTTCATTGGTTATTCAAAGGAAGAAAGGAAAAATGATTGCTTAGGAAAAAGGGATCTTGACCAAAAGTTTTCAAAAGTAACATATGACATTTGACATGGGAGTAAGTTTTGTTTGTCTTTCAAATATATTTCAGTAGTCTATGTTAACATTTTAAGGTTTTCATATGTACTAAAATCATTAATACATATATTTAGTTTTATATGAGAGTCGAAAAACAAAAACATTCAGTAATCCCCCTCTCCGGATATAGGCTTTCTCTACCTTCTTCTAGAATTTTTTTTACCTACGAGGATGTTAGTGGGATTTGAACCATTGAATGCCTCATTTCTTAGTTTTAATATAAAATCATATGAATAACCTCCTTAATTTTATGATTCACATAGGATTTACATGCACAAGCTTCCTGATCTCCTATTACACATGTCATTATGTCACTCCTTATTACATCTATAAAAATTTAACATTTGTCCCCAAAAAATCAAGTAAAAATAATAATTTAAAGGTAATTGTAAGATTTTTATTTATTAATATTTTACTAATGTTACAAGGAATGATACACAAATGTGTAATAGGAGATCTGAAACTCTTGCACAATGATCCTTCAACTAATTACATTAATGATAAGGATAATTAGCAACATTTTATGAAAATTTAAAGGCACTTAATAAATTTTTATTAAGTCAAGATGAGACATCAATTCTAGACATAGAAAATATTATCTTTCTTGCAAATTGAATGTTTGTTATCAACTTCATATGAAAATTAACAAATTAACCGTGGAATTAATATATTTAGTGATGGGAATTTGTAAGTTAACGAGACGTAAACCTCTCAAAATTAGAATATTAGGGAATGTAAATTCCTTAAATTAATGAGATTGTCAACCGAATTAATTAATTACAAAAGCATTTAACTTTTTTAACTTGTATAAGGAAATAGAAATATTTAATCACTATTAGATGAAGTGTTCAACGAGACTAATCTCAGGGATAATTTAGAGTAAACGGTACTCCCCGTCACTAAATATAATATTTTTTTGGGTAATAATTTTTTTCTTAAAATGTTCATATTCATATTTTAATCAAACTAACAACAATATTTAAGTAATAGAAAGATTTATAGTAAAAAAATCAATAAAATAACTAATAAATTAACAATTATAACTTATACTCCATCTGTCGCTAAATGTAAATAATTCTAATTAACTTTTCTTGTCACTAATTATAAGTTATTATTGTTACTTAATTAGTTATTTGAAAGTTTTTTTATTTATGTTTCCCCTCTAATGAAATACTGCAATGGTGTTCAGATTTTTTGAAAGGGTGATTAGAGGGTATTTTAGAAGAAAAAAGGCTACTATAATTTTTACAAAATGTCGGTTGATAACTTATATTTATTATATTTAGAGATGGAGGAAGTATTTCGTAACAAATAAAGTTAACTCAAATGCCTATTAAATAGTAACGGATGGAGGTGTACTTGGAATTTAAATTTTGTGATGGTAGTCCTTTTTTAATCTACCGTGGGAAATTTGTATTGCCGAGTCGTATTGGAGCTGGCTTAGGAAAAATATGTTTACTGTTTTGTTCTGTTGTTTTTGGTCTGAATTAAGTTGCAGGAGAGGGTTGGTTTGGTTTGGTTTAGTTTTATTACAAGACAATCTTGCCCAGGTGTGTTTGTTCATTTATCTCATCTTTATTTTTTGTAACTCTCCCTTTGATATTATGTATAAGAAATTACTAAGGAATGGATACGTAATTGCAGTAATAGCTTAGGGTGGTTGCTACATATGATACTCCCTCCCAAAGGAAGTGGACGTGTTTCTAACTTATTGTTTTCTCTGAAATAATAATAATAATAATAATAATAATAATAATGATAATATATCTAAATCATTCTCATATGCTCTTAATCACATATATATATATATATATAATCATAAATGAGACCATGTAATGCTACTGCTACACATACAAATCTTCTATATATCACACAGTTTGATGGTGCAAGATAGCTTACACTGTCAAAGTGTCATTTTTCTTTGGTGCTAAATAAATAATATATCTTTCATTATTGCATGTTTCTTGACCCTTTGGGAAGGCCTCGGCAAAGCATCACCCGAAGCCTCGTCGTCTAGGCCCGGCCCTTTTGGGGGAAGAACTAAGAAGAGTGGTTAGAAGTTTGCAGACAGATCACGGCTTGTATAATTGGCCATCGAGAGCGTGGTTGTAATCATTGATGAGAACTTCGAAACTTTTACATCAAAACACACCAAAGAACACCTTTAAAACAATCACTTTGTCAAAAGGATATATATATAAAAGTACCATGCATTGAGCGGCGTAAACGGTATTAAACGGATCCGAAACTACTAGTTTTATATCCAGATCTGATTAATGAATATAGAATCTGGACCCTACTCAATTACCCATCAAGTCCAACTTACTTAGACTCGAATCCTACCTAATCGGTATTGGGTATCGGGGTGGGTATACCCGACATATTTTCTATTTTTTATTTATATTTTGTAAAAAAAAAGATATTTACTTATAAAAATATCAAAGAAAGTAAAATTTGAATAAGTTAAACAAAAATTTAAAGTTAAATATGCGAAAAGTCAAATTAATACACACATATCAATCAAATTTAAAATAACCAAAAATAATTATTAAATAATAATTATAATGCTTATCAAAGAATATTTAAAATTTTATAACTAAATAATAAAATTAAAGTTGAAACAAGAATGAAAATATATTCATTGTGCACGTATATATAAAAAATGTTATATATATATATATATATATATGTACCTAATCGGATTCGAAACTAAACCGGTGCGGAACTATGTATATCATGTCCAGACCCATTTAAAGCGTATTATTAGGGTATAACTAAATAATAAAATTAAAGTTGAAATAAAAATGAAAATATATTCATTGTGCACGTATATATAAAAAATATTATATATATGTACCTAATCGGATTCGAAACTAAACCGACCCGGAACTATATATACCATGTCGAGACCCATTTAAAGAGTATTATTAGGGTCCGGGTCTGAGTATATAAATAGAAGTACCATACATGCTATAAACGGGTTCAGTACGGATTCGGGTCCGGGTATACCCTACCCATTGACAGCCCTACATGCACCACATATATCCTTTACCATTGGTTTTCTTTCTTATTTCTTTTCTTGAAGCCCTAAACAGCAAAAATATATGGTAAAAAAATTTCACACAACATTCATTACCTAAATGCATTCTTTTCTTTTTCCATCTTGGAATCAAACAAAATTTGGACTGATTTGATTAATTTAATTAACACAAAATCATGTGACCCAACTTTCCAATTGATGGAACCACAGTATTGTTAATTATTTGTGAAGTTTTGCCTTACATGTTGATAGGTTCAAGATTGGACTTAGTGTAATTACAATTCCCTGAATAATCTAATGAATGTTGTAAATTGTTAATGGCTTGAAGCAAAGAATTGACTTCCACGTATCTCCTTATCGTTTTAAGAAGAATCAAAGTCAATATAGTTCGATTTTGTCCAATGAAAACCAATTTTATTGGAAATCCACGATTCTCGATTTTACTTGACAGTTATAAATCGTGCAAATTAAGTTATAAATGTATATTTTAAAATAAAAAAATTATTTATCTGTAAACAAATATCTACTATTATAACATAAAAGAAATTAAATAATTAATACATACTAATTTCAATATAAACCATCCAGGATCGCAAAAAAAAAAATTTTTAAAGGCAGATTTAAAAAGGAAATTCGTCTTTTAAAATTAAAGGGGAATAAAGGTTGAATTCTCCCTTAAAATTTCGCCTTTGAAATTTTAAAGGCCAAATTCCACCTTCATTCCCCCTTTAAATTAAAGGCGAAAATTTGTCATTTAATTTTCCCCCTTTAAATTGTAACAGTATTAGATTATAAAAAAAGGGTAATATAATTTTTAATTGTAAAAAAAATTTAAATGGGGAATAAAAGGGGAATGTGCTTTTAAAATAATGTTAAAATTTTTTGAAGATGGATTTAACGGGGAAATTCCGCCTTTAATTTTAAAAGGGGAATAAAGTGGGAATTCCCCCTTTGAAATTTTAAAGGTAGAATTCCCCCTTTAAATCCGTCTCTATTCCCCCTTTAAAATAAAGACTGAATTCCCCCTTTGTACAAGTGTCAGATTCTATGATTCAAAGGGTGATATATTTGGGAATTAAGGGCGGATCCCCCTTAATTTTGCCTCTAACTTAAAGGCGGAAAATCCGCCTCTAATTTTCCCCTTTTAATCTATGTTTTTCTAGTAGTGTTTTCTTACCAAAAGTCTCGACTGTTCAAATTTCGTAAACATATATATCTTCTCTGGAAGAATTGTTTAACTTTCCCTCTTCTTTGCACTCTTGAATTTTCTGACAACCTTACTCTCAAACCCTTCTGACAATTTCTGTTCATCGACAAAAGTTCTTTCCTTTTCATTATTCACATTCAAATGGCATCACCATTGCTAACCCAAGGAACCTCTCCAACAGACAATATGTCGCTCCCAGGGAAGTACTGGAGAGTCAATATGTTGATTTTGTTGACTTTGTCCTAACATAAAACTTGAAGAATGTGTGAGCACATACCAGATTTCGAGAGGGTACTCCCTTTCTGTTCCTTCAAGCTCGACTTTCTTAGTTTCAAATCCTGGTGAATCTGAGATATTCATTCTGGCAATAGCACTGATGTCGTTTATTAGTTTTCCACTTCATCCCTTGATTCTAGACATTTTGAAATTTTTGTCGCTTCCACTATGGCAATTGAGCTCAAATGCTGTCAGAATGATAATAAGGTTCATCCTAATCTACCAACGTACTGGAGTTCCATGCCACTTGGATCTCTTTAGGTATTTTTTTTCAAGCTCCTTTACTACTCGCTAAGAAGGAAGTTGCCTCTCCATACTTAAGCAGAGCGTAAAGTTTGAAAAACCTAAGAGGGGGGTGAATTAGGTTTTTATAAACCTTTTCAAATCAAATATTGAATCCTCTTTAGTAAATTTGAAAACTATTTTGGTTTGGACAATTTTTCAAACACTTGAAATGCAAGAAATGATATACAATGAAATTCAACAAGATAGAGCAATGAGAGCTACAATCAAGCAAGAGACACAAGATTTATATTGGTTCAACTCACCCTTTTGAGTCTAGTCCACTACCTCAGGTTCTCTACCTTAGGATTTCAACTAAATCCACTAATATCAATCAACAATACAACTTAGGGTTACAAACCCAAGTTTTACAAATAATCACAAGCTAGGTTAATCCCTTCTAAGGATTTTATGTCACAACGACAACCTATACAATCGAAAACACAACAAATCAAACTATAAAGATTTGAAATGAGTATAAAGAACACTTCCCTTTTGGAGTGAGATGAATACAAGATTTGTAAGATTTTTACTCTTGAATGTTTTTCAGATATTTTGGCACAGAGAGTTATCTTTTTCAGGTGGTGCAAATGGCTTAAATGAGTTGGAGAAGAGGAAGAAGCAACGGTCAAATTTTTGACAGCTTAAAACTAATTCCAGAAAGTTTGGATCCTGATTTCATCAGACTTTATTGTCCAGACACGGAAAAATCTGGGCCAAAGTTTTTCAGTAGTGGTTTGGATCCTGATTAAGTCAGATTAGATTGTCCAAACAAGGTGAATCAGGGTTCGAAGTTTTTCCAGTAGCATTTTGGATCCATATTTAGTTAGTTTGGAGGGTCCAAACTTGGGTGGTCAAGGTCCAAAATGCACAATTGACCAAAACCATTTGTATTTTTCATTTTTTAAGATATAATCAATTAAGACCAATCAAAAAACACTTTGATAAAAATTTTTGAAACATATATTTATGAAAACATATATTTTGTAAGTTTTAAAGAATATTTTATGAAAAAATATTTTTAGTGCAAGAATCATCATTAGAAAGACTTGGTACAAAAATTGCACTAAATAACCTAACCAACCTTTCTAAATTATTTCTTCAATCTTGTAAAGTCTTGACTCTTGGACAACTTCACGCTTGTAAATATAATCTTTTTCAAGAGGGACTTTGATGTAATCCAAAAACTTCCTAAAAGAGATAAACTTGAAGCACAATTGATATTTAATTTTTTATCATCAAAATAAAGTTAATTAAAAGCTATTAGGGCTTTCAAAGTTTTTCAAGAAGTATCCCAGTTCAATCAAAGAATGAAAGGATAAATTTATAAAAAAGAAGCTCCAGCCCTGAGGCAAATGCTGAGGGGGAAAGTTCCTTCTCTTTTGGTGTTCCTCTAATTCAGAGAAGGAGAATAGTAGAGTCATCTGCATCTCCTCAACCACCATCTCCTATTGTTGAAAGCTCTACACTAGCACTGGATGTGGAACCATTGAAAATTAGATCACCTCAGGGATGGAAAAGAAATATAGCCCTCAGGGATGCAGAACTTGCCAGTGTTGGGAATACTGAAATGGGAGCTGTTAGACCATATAGTCCAAGCATCTACAGCCCTGAAGATCCAGATGCTGCGAAAGATCTTCCTGGTGATGCTATAAACCTTGACCTTTCTTGTCAGATTGAAATGCTGGATGTTGTATTTGGAACTGAGAAGGAGGTTTAGAGTTATGAAATGGAGGGCAAAGAAGGTGCTGAAGATGTTGGAGATGTCAACCCAGTTGATAGAGAAAGGTGGTGGCTTTGGAAATTGCAGGTGTGGATGATCTTCTTGACGGCGAAGCCGAAGTGTTGCCTTAGGTCGGGACACATATATCTGAAAGTGAAGTAAATCTTGAACATGAAGTTCAGGCAAATCAAATTGAGGGTCCAGATGATCAGGTTGAAGGACCAATCCCTGCTTAAACTTCTGTCATAGTTGAAATACCTGAGGGTGAAAAACTCAATGAAGGTATTTCTACTGAGATCAACCTTCCTGCTCAAACTGTTGAAGGTGGTGAAGAGAAAATCCCCGATGAAGTAGATATTAACAAAGACTAATATATTGAAATTACTGAGGAGAGAAATGAGGAAAACATCCCAGAGGAACCTCTTCAAGAAACTGTAAATAAAAAATCTGTTGAGGAACTTTTTTTTTTTTTTTTACTTCACATTTTATCAATTTTTGGAACTCTTGGGCTAGCATGAAAAACATGTTAGATGATGCTGCTGTGCTTGGCAGCCTAGGGAATGGTAAGTTCATAGTATATTTCCTTCTTCTTGTGATAATCATAATGTAGATCTAATGGAGTTCATTTTGATTGTTCATGCTAGTGCCCTTGATTTATACATATTTAGGCTAAGTTTTATATCATTTTTTGTATTATTATTTTATGTAAATTAGCCTAAATTATGTC
>JAWZTD010012422.1:2988-24513 GCA_035221335.1 Echites panduratus | reverse complement strand
AATTTCAGAAGATTTCTTACCTTTCTGGAGTTGATAGAGCAGAGAAAAGCATGGAGAAAACAGAATCCAGACTGAATCGTAAATTATCAAGCGGGGAAGAAACCAAATTTCAAGAGCGGGAGAGGGGAAGAGGGAATTTTTGACAATCCCAAATTCATCAGCCCCCTAATTTCTCAAATTTCTTGAAAGGTAGACCGGCTCTTTTTTTATTTAAAAGACTTTAAAATTTTTTTAAAAAAAAGCTAAATTTAGAAAAGAATATTTTCATTTTATGTCTTCCGAAAGTTTCCTATGAAAATATATTAAAATATTTATTTTTTTTATTTTCTCTTTTATTTATTTATTTATTTATTTTCTCTTTTATTTATATTTATTTATTTTATAGTAAAAATATAATTGACAAGACTCTTTATGCAAAAGTTTGACTTAAAAAAACTTTTTAATGTTTTCTTCTAATATATAATATATTTTTAAAATATAGTAATTAATTTTTTCTTTTTTTTTCTAAATTAGAGAGGCAATTATTAATAGCGCATTAGATTTAGAGATGCTGCAAATAAAGTGTCTCTATTTAAAACTTTTAAGACACTTAAAAAAATAATGTCTCTAAATTAAAATTAAAAGTTTGACATCTTTTAAAGCGTCTCGAAATTTTATACAACTTTAAATCGTTTAGGACATTCTTAAAAGCTTCTCAGTTTTTGCGTCCTTAGAATACATTTTTCTTGTAGTGATTACATACTATTCTTAATTTATTATTGTTCCAATAATAATAACTGAATAGGGACTCTTTAGAATAATACATCTATTGCCAAGAGGGTTTTACTTTTAAGTCACATAATTAATGACCAAAAGACAGGTAGTATTATTCATGGAAACATTAGGTATAACAAAATCAATCTCATAAATACATTTCACGCATAAAAAATATAAATTATGTCATTGTACTAGTACATAACACTATCAGTTCTGTCATGAAATATTCTAGATTTGAGTTAGTCTTTTTACCTTTTCTAGGTGCTGCATCATGTTGTCTTCTTTGGCCTCACAGGTTCCGGCGACTTGGCTGGATATAACTTGTGAGTCTACTTTCACATGCAGTTTACGAACTAGTATACCTTGAACCAACCTCAATCCAGCTATTAGTGTCTAGGAAGTTGTATTTTACTACATAAGGAATCTTCTTCCCTTCTGGACTGATCAACATTATTCTCTCACCTACATTATCTTTTTCAATTGAACCGTCTGTGTACATGGTCCTCTTAAAAATCTACTTACATTACAAATTGGAGATTGTAATCTTGACCTTTCTACTAGCATCATAGAGCTTATGGCTTTTTCAGTAGCTGTGAGATAAATTAAGAGTTCCCCTCTAACTTTTGGAGATACAAGATGACATGGTTTTTTCTAAGAACTCCTTCAATTTTGTAAAGGCTGACTGGCATCCTTTCATATATTGAAAAATGCAGGTTTCTTCAGTATGTCAGAATCTGGACCCTTTAGCAGCCAGCTTACTAATAAAACAACTGAGAGTTGCCATTTTTCTAGTCAGACTTTGTACCTATTTGATATTTCATGGAGCTTCCATGTCGTAATCTTGTTAGGATTTGCATCAATTCCCCTCTCTAAGATCATGAAGCCCAGGGGCTTTCTTACAGAGAGGCATACTTTTCTGGATTAAGCTTCATGTGTGCAGACTTCAATGTTTGGAGGTCTCTCACATGTCTTTAATGAAATCTTTTGAGGTCTTGGATTTGAGGAATATATCATCCTCATAAACCAAAATATTTCTTCTGAGTTGTGCTTTGAAAATCTTATGCATTGCTCGATGAAATTATGCCCCAACATTCTTCAAACCAAAAGACATCTTGGTGTAGCAAAAGGTCCCGACATCTGTTATGAAGGAGGCACTTCTGTATCTTCCAATGCCATAGGTATTTGATGATACCCTTTGTATGTATCCTTTGGTGGAGTTTATCATTTGATCAATGCTAGGTAGTGGATAAGAGTCCTTCTGAAAAATATTTGTTCAAGGTCATGAAGTCCACACACATTCTCCACATTCCTTCCTTTGTATGCATCCTTTGGTGGAGTCTACCATCTTTTCAAGGTTATGAAGTCCACACACATTCTCCACATTCCTTCCTTCTTAGGGACCACGATTTTATTTACCAGCCATTTGGGGTAAAGGGCCTCTCTCAGTATTCCTACATTAAGAAGAGCTTGGACTTCTCAAGCTATCACCTTATTCCTTTCAGGAGCGAAGGTTCATTTTTTTTGTTTCACTGGCTTTACTCCTGGACGTAGACCAACTTATTGTTTAGCAATTCTTCTGTCAATCCTCTCAAGGTTTGTAAGTTTCCAGGCAAATACCTTTAGCTTTTCCTACAGAGTGACTGCAAGTTTTTCTCGTTCTAGGGAGGAAGAGAATCTCCTATTTTGATTCCCTTTTCAGGAAATTCAGGATTCGAGTAAACTCTTTCTCCCTTTCCAGCTGCCTTGATTCTTGACCTTTCATCCTCTTGAGGTAGGTTGACATGCTCTGCTACTAACTGTTTGTCTACCTAGTTTTTATTTGAAGCATCTTAGTCCATCAAAAAGCATTCAGATGCCATTTGTATATCACCATTGAGAGTGATCTAGCTTTAACCGACTTTAATTCTCATGCAATAATACATAACGAAGATATCTGCTTACAGGAACATGACCACTTTTTGCCCCAAAATAGCATTGCAGGCAATTGGTGCATCAACCAGGAGCCACTCCATGACCTTTGTTATTCCCTTTCCATCAATATTAATTGAAGTTGGGATTCTCAAAGCTCCTTCCGCATAGGTCATGGAACCGCTAAAGCTTGTGAGTGTTGTATCTGTCTTGACCAATAGATTTTTGTCACGTTCCATTTGATGAAACGCCTTTTTATAGAGGACATTGACTGCATGTCTAGTATCTACCGAAATCTTTCTAATTAGAATGTGCCCTATCTACAAGGACACTGTGAGAGGGTCCACATCTATACCTCTTGCTCTCTTGGACCTCTTTCCCATTACATTTGATTTCAATTATCAAGAGGTCTCTAGTCAGCCGGACCTCCTACCTATGCCAAGAATTCTTGCAATGGACTTTCTTTGATCAACCTCTCTATTGCTCTCTTGAGATCAAAGCAGTCTTCCGTAAGATGGCCATAGCCTCTATGGTATTGGTAAAATTTGTTCAGGTTTCTCTTTGCCACTAGAGACTTGAGAGGTTGCGGTGGTTTTAATATTCATTTCCTCTCCATGACTACTAAGACCTCTATTCTTGCAGCTATCAAAGGTGTGGTTATCAGGTTAGGTAATGTCTTCTTCTTCTTCTCTTGAGGTCCTCCCTTTACTGGGAGCTCAATAATGTCTCTTTTTTAAGAATTACTCTTTGGTTGAGTCTTTGCCTCAGCTGATTTCTCAAATAGATGTGTAAATCTGAGAATCTTTCTTTTCTTTTGCATTTATCTATCTTTTTAGAGGAGCCTGAAGCTGTTTCATAGTAAAAGCTTCATCATCCACCTGCCTTAACGTTGCATACCCCTTTGTAATCCTTGCTTGATGGTAGTAATGCATATAACATCATTTTTCTGCTCAATCTCTATAGCCTCATCATTGAAGCTGTTGTAGTAAAGAGGTGGTTAATGTCTTTCTCACAACTTTTACTGCTCCGGTAGTTCTTCAAGAACTGGTCTTTATGTTGGTTCCAACTTGAGTTGCTTGCCTTTGGCAATCCCTTAAACCAGGATTGAGCCTTCTTGCTTAAAGTGAACCAAAAAGCCCTACATTTGACATAGTCAGGGTACTCGAACATCTCCATAATCCCATCATATTTTGTAACTATTTAAAAGGGTTTGAATCTAGGAGGCATCTTTCTTAGCCTGATTCTATCCACAAAAGGTGATTGTTCAGCTAGGTCTACCCCATTTTGTGGATCAGGACCTTCAACCTCATAAAGGTTGATATGAGACACTTTCCTTCCCTAGTTTGCTGGTACCTCCATAGCTTGGTCATGACATTCTCTCCGTTGATTTTGATTTTGAGTCATGGCTACTCTATTTCGCTTGTTTCTCAGGTCATATTCTCTACCATTTCGTAGAGTTTCTCTAAGCTTGACAGGAGGTAAATTCATTCTGCAAGTGATTTCTTTAGCTCGTGGATTCCTTTGTTTGTCACGAGCTTGAGCACCTTGTTCTTGTCCAGCATCTTCAGGTCTTTCACAAGCATTATCTTGTGTTTCACCAGCATTCTCTTTCCTTTTTGATATGATAATGAAAGGAAACCTTCTTCATCAAACATGAACACACAGATTGAAAACTTACCCAAGATTTCTTCAAAGATTATGGTCAGCTTCATTGACCTATGTTGTTTTCCAACATTAACCAATGACTTGTGTTTGGTTGACAATTTACACTATAACCAAAGTGTAGAATTTGGTTGACAATTTACACTATAACCAAAGTGTAGAAAATCACTTAATAAGTTCCACAAGAATAGTACAAGAGTTCTTACAGAAACCCACAAGAAAAGACCATTTGATCTTGATCTCGGCAATCACAAGGAAATTTTCTTTTTTTCATAAAAGATGATTAGGGAAAATACATTATAATGTTCTATATATACTCAGAAGGCTGATTAAACCTAATAATAAGCAAAATACATAAAAGCCCTTAATTGATATAAAATTGTCCGACAAACACATAAGATATATTTGACAAAAAATTCTGGAATTTGGTCATGTTTATCGGTCCAAGTCTTGTGCTTCCAAGTTGTTTTTTAACTTTTTTCAAGACATTTTGAAGCTCTTTAATCTCTCTCAACATCATTAAAGTCTTGAGCTTTGATGACATTGAAATGCTTGCTTGAATCAACTTCATCTTGGAGTGACTTTCTTTCAATGATTGCATCAAAATCAAGTAATTCTTCTCTTCCTTGAACAAAAATCATCAATGCTTGTCTTAACTTGAAGCTCTTGACCTCGTAATAGTCAAATTGGTACTTTTTAACATGAATCACCATCACTCTCACTCCTTTGATCAGGATAACTTTTAAAGATAGAATATAATCAATCCCCTTAGAATCATGAGTAGTTCCTAATGGGAATCAATCATTATTCCTTGTAATCTAATTTGATTAAGAGAAGTATCTCTAATCAATCTTGTCTTGATCTTTTTAGAAGTTTCCTTATTGGAATGTAAATTTTATGTCATGTTTCTTAAAGAATCTGAGGCACGACAAGTAGCTTCTATACCATAAATTTCATCAAAATTGTTTTTAGGGAATGGCATGTTCATGGAATCAGCCTGCAACATGACAAACAAGTTTAAAATAATTAAAAAGAAAGCAATTAGTGTAAAAGAAGACTATTTGATAAAAAAAAAAGCAAAGCACCATTTAAAGTGTAAACAACCTTAAATGTAGAAATTCCAGTTGTTTGATGTAAAATAAAACAATTGATGTAAAAGACTAAACACCATGACAAACAAGTCTCAAATAACTAAAACGAAAACAATTTATGTGAAAGACTAGACTATTTGACAAAACAGCAAGCAAAGCACCATTTATGGTGTAAACAACCTTAAGAGTAGAAATTTCAACTCTTTGATGTAAAAGAAAAGATTTGATGTAAAACACTAAACAACATGACAAACGAGTCTCAAATAACTCAAAAGAAATCAATTTATGTAAAAGACTAGACTATTTGACAAAACAACAAGCAAAGCACCATTTATGGTGTAAACAACCTTAAATGTAGAAATTTAAGCTCTTTGATGTACAAGAAAACAATTGATGTAAAATACTAAACAACATGACAAATATGTCTCGAAGAACTAAAAAGAAAACAGTTGATGTAAAAGATTAGACCATTTGACCAAACAATAAGCAAAGCACCATTTGTGCTATAAACAACCTTGACAAAACAACAGTTTAAATATGACCAATTATATCTTTCAAAGTCTCAAATTCAGTAATGTATGATCAAGCTAAAGTTTTAGGAATGCTTAAGTTGGTTAGTCTTAATAGCGAGAGTAATTAATTTAATTGAATGCTAATACCTAGAACAAAAATATGAATTTGAATCAGGGTACTGGGCTTTCAATGAATGGGTTTGAAGCATTAGGCCTACTTGAACTTACACCAGGAAAAGTTTGACCAATAGTCGAGGGAGGAATTGCATCTAGAAGGCCAACAAGATTTGGACCCATTCTTGTAAACAATGCCTTCAATTCTTCCTCGACTTTCTCTTTTACTTGTTCTTGCATTTTGGCCTCCAAATCCTCCTTCATCTGCACTTTTTTGCTTTCTAAATCTTCTACCCAATGAATCGAGATCCGATCAACCTCTAATCTCTATGCCTTAGCTTGTGACACATTAATATAGATGATGAAGGCCCCTTTCTCATGTAGCATGCACAACCCTTTCTATCCTTTCCAATTGCTGAAGTTAATATGCCTTCCTTTGCAGCAACGATGGGATAATCCTTAGGCAAGGCAGCATAATCATTCTTCATGTGAGTTTACAAAAGAAATAAATGAAATCTCTAAATGGTGCACTAATTTTAGTTTTTAGAGGTAAAAATCACAATCTGAATATACCTAACCTTCGATTGCAATGAATACAATTATGTAAAAGACTTACAATTATATCCTGCTTGCTCTTATCAGCGGAGGTCTAATATTTCCTTTTCTTTGTTTTTATGAACACATCGAAAGGGGTTGATTCCTTCAACTCGAAGGATAGTTGTAAATTTAAAATAGGGATTTAAACACATGGCTGCTTTACAAGAATTCATCAAAAGCCTAAACTAAATGCTTTACCTTCTCAAGTATTATGGAGAACCAGGTCTTTCCTGTGAGGTAGGGAAATTGTTGGTGTGCTCAGTTCAATGCATTTTGCTCACACATTGCCTACTAAAATGAAATTAGAAATAGTGATAATTTTGAAATAATGCACTAAATATCTATCTGACAAATAAAAAGAAGAATGTAACTGAACCTGAACTTCTTCTCGTCTCCAATAAGCTCACATGTCCATTACAAGGGATCAACCTTCTTGTCCTTGCATAGCGGTATTTGCTTGTTGGTTTTTGTAAGGTTCGAAGAACTCTTTCTTCAGTTGACTTTTATGGTCTTTTGAACTTGAATTGATCATTTGAAATACCACCCTCCATGCTCTATCATTGTCTGGCAATGCCATGTTTTGCTGAAATGCAAAATAAACAAATAGAATTGTCAAGTCTAGTGAAACAACAATATTGCTAATCAAAGGGCACAGAACACAAGAACATACCTTGATCTCTTCCCACAATTGATCCATGGTCTCCCTTGACACATCAGTGAATGCAGAATAAATGATCGGGACCTTGTTTCCTGGTTTCTTCAACACACCTCAAGCTGATACAAACTGTGTATAGTCATCCCCCATAATTCCATGGTCGGGGACAACTCTACACTTAATTGATTCCTAGTATCCCATTTTCTTGGCTACTTAGTAGGTCCACAACCATATTTACTTGAGCATGCAATAGTTTGAGCTGTTTTGACAATGAAAACACATAAAATGTATTAAAACTAGGAGCCTAAAGACACATTTCACTTTGCAGTTTTTATGAATAATTCACCTAAGGTCGTTTCTGCAGTCTGTGGTGGGGGTACTAAAGTTGGTGTGTTTTCAACTCCCTGCAATATGACTTTGTGGCAAGGGAAACGTTTTGTCTATTGGACTCTTAGCGATTTCTCATCTTATGAAAATCTGGCAAGATATTCCGTACATAATAACAAAACATGCCCGGTTTGTGGTCTTAACTATTTGATTTACCTCCGTCCTAATAGTTGAAAATATTGTTTTACTTACCATCGTCGATTCTTGCAGCATATTCCAGGGTTGCGTAAGTATAAGGTCTCATTCCATGGTAGATCAGAAAAGGGACCACCACCCAGCAGGTTCTCTGGGGTTGAAATATTGAACAAGCGTGAAAACTCCCTCACCAGATACAAGAGGGAAGATGTGCGGAAGAGAAGCAAGGCTGATTTTGAGAAAAAGTTCGGCATGAACAGCTACAACTAGAAGCAGCAGAGAATATTCTGAGAGTTGCAATATTGGACTTCAAATCTCATGATGCATGACTTCGATGTAATGCATATTGAGAAAAACTTTTGCAAAACCTCCTATATACATTATTAGGGGACAACAATGGGACTAAAGATATTTAAAGCTCATAAAAGATCTAGAGCTTATCAATACAAAAAATACACTTCATCCTATTTGAAACCGTTTGGGAATGGTTATGTGTTGCCCACAACACTATATAAAATGTGTCGATCAGAAGTTGATAGATTCTTAGGTGTGTTGAAGGATTTGAGCATGCCAGATGAATATTGTTCTAATTTAATGTGAGATGGAGGATAGTAGGTGGTTTAAAATTTCATGACAACCATATACTGTTGTAACAGTTTATTCCTTTGGTAGCTCGAACAACATTACCCAAGAACGTTGTCATGCTATTAATCAAGATTACTGAGTGTTTCAGGAAACTTTGCCAAAAGACTAACACTGTGTCCTCCCTCTAAAAGCTTCTTGACAAATTTGCTGTAATCTCATGTCTATTAGAAAAGACATTCATTCCTGATTTTTTCAATATCATGGAACATCTACCTATTCACTTGGCCGAGGATGCTCTAATTGCAGGGCCAGTACAATGTAGATGAATATATCCCATCGAGAAGTGATGAGACCTACCTAATTTATTTTCCATATAAACAAAAGAAATAGAGTTTTAACTCTAAAGAGATACGTTCGCATTCGTTCCCAACTTGAAGGTTCGATTGTAAGTGGATATTTGGTGGAGTGTATTACATTTGTTTCAAGGTACCTAGATGACATGGAAAGCAAAGAGAATAGGCCATCCAGGTATAAAGACTAGGGTTTTGAGATAGGAAGACCAAATGGAAAAGGTTTAGACATTGGGTTTGATCAGGTTACGGCAAGTCCAAGCACACCGATGGGTGCTCTCAAATTGCGAATCTTTGGGGCCCTATAGAAAGTAAGTAATATCTATTATGATCTTTTACAAACTTCTCTGAGTAATTTATTGAACTAAACTAACTACGGTTATTATAATGTGCAGCATCCACATGAGTTCAATATCATTAGAAAATCCATGAGCAAGGGTGCATGAGAAGCATCATATTCATTTTGCTGTGTTCCACACTTGGTTGCAAAAATGTGAGTTTGTCCTTATAGATTGTCTTTAAAAATCTTAGTGGTCTTATACTTAGGTATTAATGTGTTCTTACATTTTAGGTCATTGAAAATGGGGCCACAATGGACATCCCTAATTACATTAGATGCTTAGCAAGTGGCCCTTATTATAATCAAGGGTGGTGTTACAATGCCTGTGACGTCAATGGATTTAGTTTTTGAATGAGAGGTCACGAAATTAGTTGAAAGACACAAAATTCTCGGGTTGATTGTCATGCTACTACAATTGTTTATGCAGGTAGCAAGGACATTAATCCCTTGGCTAAAGAAAAGGCCTACTACAAGATGCTAACCGACTTCTATAAAATCCGGTACAGTAATGCTTTACAATTCATCTTATTCAAGTGTGATTGGGTGAATTAGAGTGAGGTGTGAAGACGGATGAGTTTAACTGCACAATGGTGAATTTTATTTGTTTGTTGTACAATGAGAATATGGAGATAGATGAGCCATGTATTATGGCCAACTAGGCAGAACAAGCCTGGCATTCACAATGTCCAATCAAACGTGGTTGGCATGTGGCCATCTTGATGAATAGGAGGGACAACTGTGATGTTTATTCCTGAGATAATGAGATTGTTGTCTTTCCTGTACAAGAGTTGGATATGCAGCCAATTATTTGGGAAGTAGATAGCTCTTGGGTGAGGGATGAGATTCACGGTGAAGAAGTTGACTTAGATGGTAAGCTTTGCAGGCAGTGATCGAGCATGAACAAATGTGACAAATATGAGCATTTAATCACTTCTACTTCATGGTATTATATCAGTTCTTTTGTAATGAACATGGTAGTGATTACCTTCGTAGCCATATATTGTTATTTACTTATACTGTTTGGATAGATTTTTTATTATATTGTTATCCTTTTGCATCCGCATCTGTAGTGAACCATTGCTATGTGATGTAATTTCTGGTTGTTCTTTTGCCTTTAATGTTTCAATGTTTCATGTTGCAAGCGGTAATTTTGTTCTTTATTCATGATGGCATCAAGGTTTATATTATAATCCTGATCGGTAAGTAAGAAAGTTCTTTGCATTTTAAAACATCTTGAAGCTTCCATGAAACAATGGTTTACTTTTTGTTTACATTCTTAACATTTTGACTATTCCATTTTGAATTCTGTTGTTTCAATGTATCAGTTTGGCGGATTAATATGCTCCTCTTGTGCTCTTAGAGGTTTCAAATTTGCAACAAAAAGAGTTTTGCAGAAGAATTAACCTCTCAAAACAGAAGTTACATGTTTCCATTTCAGAGCATATATATTTCTAAGGGTAGCTGTGAGTTCGGTCACCACATTGATGAAGAAGTCTTACAAAAATTGAAGGATCCTGACACAGGTGTATTCTCTGATTTTGAGGTGATCTAAGAATTTTTTCCAATTTTGGTTCTTCATGCTGTAGTATCTAATGATTAGATACCACTACTATATTTCTCTTTTTTGCATTATGAATGAATTATTTTAATTGCACCACTTACTAAATCCTAGGTTCTGAAACTTAAGTTTCTTGTCGTTGAGAGTGTGGTCTCTCTTCTTTTGACAAAGTTATATTCTTCTTTGTAATTTGAGTTGTTCACTAAAGCAAGATCAAAGCAAGCACTGCTTTTAGAATCGGCATTAGAAAATAATATTGCTCACTTCTTAAGAAATTGGAACTCATCCATGGACTGGCTCTGAATTCTTTGAAACCTCTACCTGGCTATAGTTGTGATTTTTGTTCTCAGTCTTACATCAATATTTATGTATCTTCTCATCTACAGAGTAAAACAAATGATCCTGATGTTTTTCGTTTGATTGGTGTAGTCAAATATCAACTCAAAGATTATGATGGAAATGCTAGGGCCGTAATAATTCATTCTGCAGTAGTTAGCAATTCATAGAGCACTTCTTGGTCTAATTTATAACATTTCTTGGATGTTAAGTCTTGATTTAAATTATTGAACTTTGCATGACATGATAATTTTGGAACTTCTCTAAACTGTACCATTGACAGGGACGTCAGTCAATGCCTACGGAAAAAACCGTGATCAATGTTTCCAAGCCTCAGAACTTCATTTATAACCTGTCATACGGATTCCATTATTTTCTCTAAGAAAAAACCATTGATTCATTTAGATATATATATATATATATATATATATATATATGCAGAGGTCAAATTTAATCCTCCAAGAAATTTATTACCAGTAATGTAAATGTCACTGATTTGTATTCACTCCATGTGACAGGGCCATCAAAGTTTTCTCTCTTTCTAAGCATAGCTTTATGTTCAGCCTGAAAAATTATGATCAAATGTTAAGATAACTGGGAAGAAAACTCTTCTAAGATCAAAAAATGTAAGTAAATTGTTGTACTGGCTGGTAGTTCCTCCAATATTGTTGGATGATTTGCAAGCAACTTGAAGGCAAATGCAAGTGTGGTGGAGATGGAATCAGAGGTGACAAGCAACAACGAAACGGTGTAACTGAACAATAAAATCCTCTATAATGTATTTTTCAGTGTTCATGTCTTGGATAATGTGATCAAGAAAGTCTCCTTTAGTTCTCTCAGATGTCATTAGCCTCTTTTTTAAGCATATTTTTTTATCATTTCTCGAACCTCTTTGTAAACCTCATAAGGTATTTCTGCCATGTCAGAAATTGCCAACAATTTATGTTGTAATGGAAAGTTAAACTCTTAAGTTCGTGAATTAGATACCTGCAAACATTTGTGATGTGATGTACGAGGAAAGTTTATGAATAGGTAGGTATCAGTCCTTCAACCAAGTCCTTAAACACGTCACTGTTGTTACCTGGTCCATTTTCAAGATCACTACTGAAGATCTGTTTTGCAACAGAATTGATGGTGGCCTGTCAACAGGAAATTAACATCAATTTTCCCTAATGCGACAAAACAAAAAATTATCTAATTTAGCGACATAATTTGAGAAAGAAAGTTACCGCAACAGCGGCTCATATTCTTCATAATTTCTGGAGCAGTGTATAATTGCTGGTACTTTTTTTTCCTTTTTAACAAAGTTTTGAATTTAACATGGAGAATATCAAAACTTTAAAAAATTCTCTCCAACAAAAGTTAAGTTAAAATTTCCCTTTCATTTACATGTTAACAAAATTTCCTAATAATTTATTTTATGAATATAAATTACATAATAGTTAAAATTATAAATCCTAATTCTTCTCATATTTTATGAAAAAAAGTATATCCAAATGGATTTTTTTTTAAATTATATAAATAAACACATAAATAACTACTCTATTAAAGATATATACGGCTACTTATTAAAGGTATATACGGCGGCTTTACGACCGTCATATATATTTTTTGACTTTTATGATAACTCTAGAACTGCGATATATAAATCGAAATATAAAGGAAAAAAGTATTTGTTATGGACCGTTATATATACCTTTGATTGTATAAGACGGCCCAACATTTATATTATAAAACTAAATTTTTCCTCTAAATTATCGCATATACTATACAATATATCACGACGAGTTGCATAAATTAGACAGCATATCATATAAAGATACCATTTGCTTCGACAAAAAGAAAAACCGCGTCATATATTAGGCAATTTCCGGTAGTGTCACCACCATGTGTAAAATTGAAAGGTTTGAGAATGCATTTTTTCTAATCTTTTAAGATTTATTTGTGTGTTTCTTTTTCTTATATCAATAAAAAATTAATAAAAATTTTACAGGTTACCTTTATTTTATATATTATATATTAAATTTTAAAAAGATAAATTAAACATTAATGATATTTGATCTTTTAGGGATAAGTGTTAAATTTTTTTTAGAATAATAGAATGACACATAAATATGTAATACAATATCCTCTTGAATCATTTTTTTTCTCTCTATTAATCTAGTTAATATTAATAATACTAAAAGGATATATTTCTTTTATTATCACAGTTCTTAATTTATGAACTTTTGTATTTTAAAAAATTATTTTTAAAATAATTTTATAATGAAAAATGAGTATTATTTTTTTACTAAAAGAAAAGTAATAATAATAACAAAAAGATTTCGTATTTCAGGCTTCATATTTTATTGAGTTACAGTGAATTAAAACTCTTATAGGAGATTGAATCTTCAAGAATCTCGTAATCTTTATACCCATTAAAATTAGAATTTTCCTCCTGTACTTGCCATGTTGATGAGAGAGAAAAGCGGTCACATTACTCATTAAAGATCGAACGTTTTCTAAGCAGACTTAGGAGCAGCAACCCCATGAGGATGCACCCCAAAAGGTAGACCCTGGTGTTGGCCGGTGTCCACTGAAATAAATATTCCAAGAAAACAACATGTTTCGACACATTCTTTCACCGTTTTCAGGTTGGTAGGTTACCACTTCTGTCAACTTTACAAGGTTTTCTAGGGCCCTTGGACTTTAGCTACAAATGGAAAAATTCCTGACAATGAAAGGGAAATTGGAATCTCCCTCCCTCACCATCAGTTTAATATTTCACTTTACGTTTCCCTCGGTATACTGTCGTCTATTAACTGCTCTATGCAAAAATGACTATGGGTAAAGTTAGTGAGAAAACTCGTAATCATTACTCCATTCTTCCCCTAAATATAAATTATCCTTATTAACTTTTTTTTTTCATTAATTACAAATTATTGTTGTTAATTAATTAAATATTTAAAGAAAATTTTCTTATTTTATCTCTTTATTACTATATTAAAATGGTATTCAAAATTTTTGAAATGATTATTAAAGTACAGTTAAAAAAAAAGTTTACTTAATTTTTGTAAAATAGCTGCCTTTGATTTTTATTTAGTGATGGCAATTCTCACTAAGTTATAGTGTTAAGAATAAGAACAATAACTCCATGCATATATGCTGAGCGTTTTTTGCAGGTTTAGGTTACAAATAGATTAGTTAAGTTTATAAATAAAAATAAGTAATAATTTCATAATAATTTATATTAGTTTAGTGAAATAACTGCCCTTAGTTTCTAAGTTTTATATATATATATATATATATATAAATACCACTTGTAAATCAAAATTATACAATTACATAACAAAATACTCCTTTTGCCCCTAATTAAAAGTCATCTAAACACACTTTTTTTACCCTAATTATAAGTTATTGTTGGTAGTTTAATGGATGTTTTACTCAATTTTTCAATATTACTCATTATTTTCGTAAAACAATTTTCTCTCTTTTTCTTTTGATAGACTCCAAAGCTTCTATTATATTTTTGTTTAACATTCTCAACTACACTAATAAAAAATTGACATCTGTTTCAAAAGATTAAGTGCCTGCTTAAACAAAATAGTCTATTACAACTCAATATTTGATTTTTTTTTCAACTCACTTTTCTGTCATGATTAATCTTTTCAACACACCTAACGACTCATCCAAATGTGTCATAATAGATAATACACAGAAACTTTTGAGTTGAAAATGTACTTCCTTATGTCGACTCATTTTGGTGTGTTATACATGTGTGTGAATGTGACGACACATGAATGAGGTGAATGTGACGACACATGAATGACTTGTGAAATGCAGATCATATATCGACATAATAAGCCGATAAAAGACTATCCTATTTAAAAATAAATAAAAGAACTTAATAAAATAATTTTTTCTTTGGCCTTATTTTAAGATTTATCCTATAACAGACTCCAAACCATTCCATCTACCTCCATTACCTGTTAACTAGAAATTTAATAATAATTAAATATTGTAATGTAATAAATTCGAACTTGTAACATTTCGTTATAAACTAATCTCCTCAATCATTATGCCAAAGAACTCTTGACATAAATATTAAAATATGTCATTGATGGGGGGTTGAAATGGACCTCCGGGTCACCCACTGCTGTGGCACCTGCAAGAACAACCAGAAAGGAATCAGATCACCGGACGGCTGTCACTCTTGGGATAACTCTGGCGATCAAGTCAGTCACTAGAAAGAGCTGAAAAAGAGAGTACTCATGTTTAGACTGAGTGTGTTCTCCTTACCATTTGACTCAGGATCGTGGTATCTTATTTAGATAGAAGTCAATCAATATCCTTGAGTTTAGGAGTTATGTTCTATTGGAAATCAATTGTATGCTATGAAATCTGGTGTGATTGAAAGAAGTGTATCTAATCAATCTTGATTGTTTCCTTATAGGAATGTATTACGTTTCCTTAATAAGTCTTTGTGATAATTAAAGAGAAATTTTGTGATCTCCAAGAGTCTTATGGAGCTTTCTGGAGACCTGATTAATGACCCACGACCTTGAGAAGCTCTCATCAAAATATTTTTGCCATAAGCTCCTGACCCATAGCTCGCGGGGTGTATAGAGATAATGGGATGTGGTGATCATACGAAAAGGACCTTCATGAGGTTATATCAACTTATGGTTATAGAACTTTGTAGGTTTGGACATAAGAATAGACCGATTCGATTCTTTACTATTCGGGTTAGTTTTGTGGGTAATTGGATCAGGTGTTTCAGGTTGTACCCGTTTGCCCATCACTACCCCTTTTGAGCTCAGCAACCTTTAAATTTTGAACATCCTTTGAAGTCGAACTACTGCGACTTTAATTATTGTATCTTTTCATTTAGAGACTCTTGAAGGCCGCTGGAAGCTTAACCTTCAAAACACCGTCGTTTAGGTTATTTGATTGGACAGCCAGACTATCATTGCTTTTATCAACCAATCGAAGAATGGAGTCTCTTAGGACTCAAATCACGTCCCATTTCCCACATAAAATAGGATGGGATTGCATCTTTTCCTATTTTACTGAAATTTCAACTGCTATCCCCCCTCTTGTGACTTTCTAGTTTTTCTAGGGTTTCCATGGTTTTTCTACTTGTTCTTCATCTTTTTGTTTCCTCGAACAATTCCTTTGGTGTGTTCTTTCAACACTTTCTTCATTTTTATTTTCCGTAATGTCTTCTTCAGACCTTTTACTTTCCAATGTCTCTAAGGCAATATCTTATTTTCCTTCTATGACACAACATGTCGTGGAGACTACTGGGCCTGTGATTGCTCCCAACAAAGTAGAAGCTTTCGAGCTCTCTCTAGCGATTAATCAAGATAGAGTTACATTCGTAATGAGATGGAACTGGATAATGGTGACCTTGTGCTTCCCAGTCCTGATGACGGTCGTATTGTCGTCCATGAGGAATATGTAACCCTTTACGAGGCCAATCTTCAAGGAGGAATCGTACTACCTTTTATTCATCCTTTATTCCTTGACATTGTTGTGGTTTGGCTTATCCTTCTAGCTCAATTAGTTCCCAATGCTATTTGTATGATCTCTGCTTTCAACTCTACTTGTTATATATATTCTGTTCCCATTTGCCTTGAATTATTTCGAAGCTTCTTCAAGATTAGAGTGCCATCAACTCCAACTAAGTCAAGTTTAGGATACCTACAGTTTACCCAAAGGTATAGGCTTGTTAGACCCTTCCAATCATCTGTTGGATCTTGGAAGAGATTTTATTTCCATGTTAAACATGATGACCATCTTTCAAGGATCCCCAATTTTCCTTCTTGGAAACTTAACAAAACTTTCTTTAATGGACTACCAGACTTGAGTGGCCACTTTGTTGAGGCTAAGGATTTCCTCCAAGTTTGAAAATTCTTTCAAAGTAGGGTGCAGTGAAGTAGAATGGGCATCTCGCTTTGTGAATCGAATAGGTCTAGGTGATCCTAGACTGATGAAGGTCAACAATTTCAAGAGGGAGCTCAAAATTCAAGCCAAGGGTAGTGACTGCTTCTCATTGATAATTATATGTATACTTGCTCTTTCTTTTGAAGTTTTATTTCAAGTATGATTGTGCAAGCATATGTTGACCCTTTTCGTACTCTATTTTTCAACAATGTGGTAGAACTTTGCTTTGTCCACTCCCAGATCTAGGAACACTGTTTCTTCATCTTCCATGCATGAAGGTGCACCTTTTGGATCTCCAACGAGTCCTATCCTAATAGAAACTCCTTCAACTGTTGTTGTTTCTACTACCCTAGCATCTTCACAAGCTCCAGAGGGTGTTCTTCAAAATAAAACAAGGAAAATGTAGGTTAAACCAAAGGGAAGACTTATGACCAAGAAAAAGGTATTACGTTATAGTAATATTACAATAATATTGCCTTAATGGTTCCGTTTTCTATTGTTTGGAGCCTCATATAAAGTTGTTAAGGTTTCTGTTCCACATATACGACGATCTGTAGCAAAATATCTTTTTCAAAGTATTTTAACTTTTATACGATGTCTATAGGGCCGCTGTATATGTATTTAATTATACACTATGGCCCTAGGGATGCCGTATATGTGGTGTTTTTTTATGTAAATATATAAGAATAAAAATAAAATCACAAAGAAATAAGTTGGTGTAGTGGTTTAGCTTTTTGATACAATGCATTGGTCAAAGGTTTGAATCCCAACTCCTAGTAATTTTCAAAATCATGGTTTTTCACTTTCCCTCCATAATATATATAATATATTATTCTCTTATATCTAATATAATTTTTTAAATCACATAATATTCTTTTTCTATCAATTTATCAAAAATAAGGTATTTTGCTTGATTTTTTTTGTTTAAATACTTTAAAAAAAGAAAAAAAAACTATTTTAAATTACTTTCCCTCCACTTCCAATTTTGTTTTTTTCACGTTCCCTTTATAATATATGTAATATTCTCTTATAACTAATATAATATTCTTTTTCTCTTATTTGACAAGTAATATTTGTTTAAGTGATAAAACAGTTTTGTTTATATATTTAAGAGGTGATTATAGGTTCAAATTTTTCTTTTTAATCGTCTTATCAAGAAATATATATCAATATTTTACAGTAAAAATTACATTCCTCACCTAATATTTTAATCTTCTTCCCTCCATGTTTCTTGTTTAGTTTTTCATTTTTCCTCCATTTCTATTTTGTAATTCTTCACTTTAGTCCATGTACAATATTCACTTTTCATAAATAAATAAATATATATGTATAGTATTTTTTTTATATAATATAATATTTTTAGATTGGTAGAGGAGTTAAATTCAGAGACCGGGTTAAAATATAATATATAAAGTTTTAGAAAATTTGAATATATATATATATATATATAAATTTATGAGAATAACAATAAATTATCAAAATTGTGAGCTGGTGTAGTAATTACAGGGTTCGAATCCTAGCTTCCATAATTTGTTTTTTTAATTAAATTCCGTTTTCAAAAAAGAAAAAAAATTTTAAAACTGATTAAGATAAATTTGAATTTTTTTTCTTTACTATTTGAGCTTAAACTCTTAAACAAATTCATTGTAACATTCGTGTTTAAAGTGCAAATTAAGAATTTAATCACCAACAATGTCAACCTCTTCAATTACATTTTCATAATCATTAATAATTGAATTGACAAATTTTGAACATTTATGTAAAGTTTATATTTTCATATATTTTGATATTTTATATTTTTATATTTAAGCTTTATATCTAAACTGAATGAAATAATGGTAATCTTAAGATTTTAAAGTTTTTCCTTTTTATTTAAACTTAAACTCTTGATTTTACTCAAAGCAACATTTGGGTTTAAAATACAAATTAAGAATTTAATCAATGTAAAAATTGTTATGATTTAGTATGTTCTTTTGTTATTTATTCATTAAGGGTAAATTAGTTTTTTTTACTTTCAATCCATAATATAATTATATATATAATATTCCTTTATATCAGTTTCCCTCTCCCATTTTCAAACTCTCCCTCTCTCTTTTGCAAGACTTCTCACATTTTTTTACTTTTCAGACATCCCAAACACTTTTGTCACTTCTCCTTTTTCTCTCTACTTCACTTTTCCAAAAACCCCTAAATTCCCATACCCACACCCACACCATATGTCTAGCTCCACTTTCTTTTGTCATGTGTTTCCCTACAGTGAAGCCCTCTTGGAGGCGACAACGAACAAGACCAGGTGGCAGCCGCAAGTCGCCATGTTATCCTCCTGAAATTCAAAGAATTGATCAGAAATTTCTCTCACAAGAGCCAGCCTTATGTGTTTCCCTACAAAGAAGAGCTGCTCGAAAACCCAAAGTACTTGTTAGTTAATATGTCCGATCTGCTTGCCTATTTGAGTGACTAGATTCTTCCTGAACTTCTCCAACAAAACCCTGTTAATTACCTTCCTCTGGTATGATTCAAATTTCTTGATGTGCAAGCCCAATTACAAAGTGTACAACTCTCACAGCATGATGTAGAATTCTTTTTGTATAGCATTTGACATGTTTACATTTCTTATTTTCACAAATGAATTCATTCTTAAGTGGAATGGTTGATGGGCTTGAGATTTAAGGAATGGCTTTGGTCCCACGCATTTAGGGAATATATATTTAGTGAATGGCTTTGGACACACTCATACTTTAGATAAAACATCAACTTATTCCTTAATCAGTAGGTGTCCTTAGCATATTTTTTTTAAGTCAAGTGCTAGATATTTCTTAGTTATTTATTTTGCATTGTATCCAAGAAATTTTCTGATTTATCCTTCCTCCAAGACTATGCATGGTGTATTGTTTTCATTGCCATTCTCCCAAATTCCAAGTTTGAATATGTTACTAAATTTACAAGTTCTCTTCTACCAAGTCCTTTGATTGTTGTAGCAAGTACTGCAATCATGAGAAGACAAAATTATTGGCATAGCTCATATTTAAATAAGAGAAATCAATAATAAATTGCACTTATAGTAGACTATGTTCCAATGAAAGGGTAATTCAACAAGAAAACAAAACAGAGAAAGAGTATTTTGATCTTGAATGCTTAAATGCATATGATATTCTGATATTAACTAAATGTTAAATTCCTACCAAATTCTGATATTATCATCTTGAATGCCCTCTTTGCCTAGTTTTATTGAAATTAGATGTTCACCTGCCAATAGTGATGGAGAGGATTTTTACATTGAATTTGGACTAGAGGACATTATTAATATAGAATCTTGGGGGATTGGAATGGTACTATTTTAATGTCAATTAGTTTACCAGTCCTTATTTCAGAAGATGGATTGCAAATGTAAGTATTGCTTTTATTCCCTTTTCAGATTAAGACAGTTAACCACTATTCATTTATCTATCAATTTATGAATTTGTTATATATTTTGCTTGTTGAAAAGTCATCCTTTTTCCTTTTGTACATTTCTTGGATTTTTTTCTTTGAATTTCTAGCAGAAAAAAGAATCTCATTGATGGAGACCTAGCACCATCAATGAATTCCAGACCTATCACAACGGCTCGAGCATCCAAGATGAAGAAGGCTCTAATCACATACCTCCAAAGGAAGGAAGAACAACTTGATTTTGATGCCATCTTTGAGGCACCAAGTTTGAAGAAGAATGTGAGACAACAAAGCTATGGAATGTAGCTTCCTTTGAAGGAAACAAGACCTTGAATCCCAACCAAGAAAAGACCTTAGGAGATTTAAGAGGAACAACACAAATGGAGGGGAGAATTGAGCTCCCAAAGCTAGAGGAAAGTGGCTGGAAAACTCACCTGTCCTGCTCCTAATGGCCACTGTCCTGAGTCGGACTGAAGAAGGTCGAAGCTTAGGAAATTTCAGAAGGGTTCTACTTGTTATTTGCACCACTAAATTGAGTCAGGCAGCCTGTCTAATGCCTGAGCCTTTACAGCTGGCGCTAGCTTCCAATTTTCCAATAGCAAGATTTTGCTTTCCTTTTCCTTTTCTTCTTGTAAATGTTACAGTTTGAGGGCTTTTGTGCAAATATTCTCCTTAAACTTAATTGCTTAGAAAGGGCTGAACATAGATGCCATAAATAGCCCTCTCTTTGTATGTAATTTCATTATTCAAGAAATCAAAGAGAGAAAAGCTTCTTCTGCCACAAACATTTTGTGAGATTCTTACAAAACTCTTCTAGGGTGGTTCTTGTAGAATTACACTAGGGCTATCAATCACTTGGACAATGGTATTGATTAGTCTTCCAATTCAAGAAAATGGTTGATGGGAGTTATCTCTCATGGGTCATTATAACTAATCCAAAGAAACTGTAGGTGACATCCTGTCTTTCGATGTGCGTCAACCTACTCTCAGAAAAGAGCTGGGAAGAAATCACCTCAAAAGTGGTATTAGAGCCTTGGGTTCTTCATTTGAGGTTGGACTATCTTATTTGTTTTTCTTGTTATGCCATGATCATGTTTGTGTTCGTCAAAAGCGTATGATCATATATATTTTTTTGTGTTTGTTCTACTTACTTCTGTCCTACCATCTTTCTTGTGATCAATTGTT
>JAWZTD010012380.1:0-24553 GCA_035221335.1 Echites panduratus | reverse complement strand
AGCTTGAGGATTGATCATGAGAGTGATGTGAACTTTGTAAGTTAATATGTGGCAGATAGATTGAAGTTTAAGTGTGAAAGCCATTCAAACCCTTATAAGCTACAAAAAATAAGCAAGTGAGAATATCTTTTTCCATTAGGAACTATAACGATGAAAGACTTTGTGTGTAGTTTTTATGCAACGAACTCATTTGTTGCTAGGGAGGCCTTAGCAAATAGGAAGAGGAGCCACATATGTTAAATACCATAACAAGCACACTTCCAAAAAGCATGAAAAAAGAGTAAATTTGAAATCATTTACACCACAAGAAGCCTAAAATAATCAATTGATGATAGTCTTCCCATAAAAAATTTTAAATATGCTCCCTTAAATGAACCATTTCCATCTCTTAGTATTCCACCTATTGCTACCTGGTGTATATCACACATTCAAAATATAATAAATATATCACATAAAGATATATGATTGATATTAAATTATTATTATATTGTAACTTACAATATAATAATAATATTTGGTTGACAGTTACAAACGAAGAAGGCAAATCCGTTCTTCTCCTATGTTTCTCTACACGTTAGTTTCTCTATAAATACTACAAGCAATTTCATTTTACATGTATGTATTTCTCTCTCTACATCAGACCTTCTCTTTCTATACATTTTATCCCTTACTGATTTAATCATCGGAGGGCCTTTGAGGAATTATTCCTCATTAGGCTTGTGTTTGCAGGAATCATATGTGTTCAAGATCCAGAAGACTGATCCTAATCTCGAACCATTAGTCCTACCCGAACCTTACCAGAATCCTCTAAGTTTCAACAACATCATAGGGACCCGAGCTTAGTTATTCAACTTTAGAAAAAAATGTTCTGGCTTTGATAATCTCAGCCAGAACGTTAAAGCCATATTTCCAAGCTCATACTGTTAATGTGTTGACTAATGCTCCTATCAGGCAAATTCTGCATAAAACAGATATAGCAGGAAGATTGATAAAATGGGTAATTGAGCTTTCAGAGTTTGACATTGTGTATATGCCCCGAAAGGCTATAAAAGGTCAAGTATTTTTTGATTTTATACTGGAATGCACTGTTCCCCGAATCATACAATATAAACCTCTTGATGAAATTGAATTGATGAATGATTGTTGGACATTGTATACCGACGGATCAGCAGAAGGTGCAGGTTTTGTATTGATAAGCCCCGAGGGAACATGATTTGCTTACGCCTTGAAATATGAATTTCAGATAAGCAATAATGAGTCAGAATATGAAGCTTTCTTGGCAGGATTAAAAGTGGCTGAAAATCTCCATATTGCTCATCTTTTAGTCCGAACAGATTCACAATTATTGGCTGGACATATTAATGGTGAATATGAAGCAAAAGAAGAAAACATGGCAAAATATTTGGCTGAAGCACATAAACCGGTGATAAAATTTAAAAAGTTGAAAGTTGAACACATTCCCCGAAGAGAGAACATTGAAGTTGATTTTTTATCCAAAATAAAGCAAGGAGCAACCAAGCAAGGAGCAACCCTTGATGGAACTTGGATTGAACCATTGAAACAAAAATCAATTTTGGAAGTTGAAATATTGCTTGTCAATATTCCTCATTCATGGATGACACCAATATTGAAGTATATTGGCGAAGGTATATAATACTAATATTTTCTATAGTATACACAAATATAGCAATTAAGTTTTAATTATATTTATATATATAATTAAAGGAATTCTACTCGAAGAAGCCCGAAAGATCAAAACAACTTCCTCCAGATACGTTCTCATGAATGATCAATTTTACAGAAGAGCTTACTCTTGACCTCTACTCAAATGTGTAACTCAAGAAGAAGGAAATTACATTTTAAAAGAGGTGCGTGAAGGAATATATGGATCACATATTGGTTCAAGATCTCTTACCCGAAAGGTAAGAAAATAGTAAAAACAATAAAGTACAATCTTGCTAACACTTATACTAATAATCTTGCTAATTGCAGGTAATGAAAACAGGATATTTTTGGCCTTCCATGGAAGAAGATTCAATAAAGTTAGTACAATCTTGTAAGAAGTGCCAAATTCATGACAATATTCATCACTTATCACAAGTTGAATTGAGATATTTAAGTACCCCGATTCCGTTTTACCAATGGGGCATGGACATACTAGGTATAATTAGTGATAAAATTAAATGAGGATTATATAAGTAATATATATAACTTCTCATTTATCTTTTTTCATAGGACCTTTCCCGAAAGCTTCTGGAGCAAGACAATTTTTAATAGTTGCTATCAATTATTTCACTAAGTGGATTGAAGCAAAGGCATTAGCAACTATTACAGCCTGAAAGGTCAGAGGTTTCTTCTGGGAGGAAGTAATCACACGATTTGGCATACCTCAAGTTTTAATTACAGATAATGGTAAGCAATTTGAAGAAAGAGAATTCCAGGAATTCTGTGAAAAGATGAAAATAGACCATAGATTTACATCTGTTGGTCATCCACAAACGAATGGGTTAGCTGAAGTGGCAAACCGAATCATCCTACAAGGATTGAATAAAAGGCTGGATTCAATGAAAGGAAATTGGGTAGATGAATTGCTGAGTGTTCTTTGGTCATACAGAATAACAATAAATTCAAGAACCAAGGAGTCACCTTTCAATTAATGCTTCGGGACAGATGCAATGCTACCAGTTGAAGTAGGAAGTACATCTTCAAGAATCGATTTATTTGATAATGAATGGAATGATAAAAAGCTGATAGAAAACTTGATTCTTCTGGAGGAAACAAGAAGAAAAGTAACTGAAAAAGAAATTATTTACAAAAGGAAATTGGCTAAATATTACAACCGAAGGGTGCAGAAGCCAAATTTAAAGCAATGAGATTTGGTCCTGAGGAAAAATTAAGTGAGCAAACAAGAAGCATCAAGAAAATTAGATCCAACTTGGGAAGGACCTTATATAATAGCTAAGGACAATTACAATGGCAGTTTTAGGCTTAAAGATATGGATGGCAATGATATTGCCCGTATATGGAATGCCATGAATTTAAGAAAATTTTATTCATAACATTTTGTAATTTTTCTTCATTAATGGATCTGAATGATATGAATTTTTTGCCTTACAATTTCAATGTTACAATGTCTCATTAAATTCAGTCAATATTTATTTTAAATATTAAAATATAAAATAAGACTGGAATAAATAATTCATTGATAAAATTTAAGAGATACATAAATGTTCAGGTACATGAAAAATGTTCAGGCTTTATTGCTGGGTTCAGGATTAGGAATGATAGTCTCTTGACTATCTGGTTGCGAAGAGGGTACATCGGGGGTAGGAAGGTATTGCCCTTCAGGAATATTAGCCATAAGGGACTCAGGAGGAATAATAAAAGTCATAACTCCTTCATCCCTTCGGGGAGCCATCTGATAAACCTCCTGACCAATATCAGATTCTGAATTCTCTTAGTCAACGGATGGAAAAGTTGAGCACATTCTCTCCAAATCAAAATCCCCCTCCCAAGGAAATGGATATGTAGTTGAATCTTCATAAAAGTCTTTTATATCCAGGACAATTCAAAATCTGGATGTTTCTCCCTTACTAGCTTCAGCGTGTTATCCATACCATCCCGAATGAAGCTTTCAGATATCCTCTCCCACAGATTGTAGAATTTGACAGATTTGAAGAAGCTGCAAATGACTTTATGTAAGCAATGATCTAGCCACTCTTCGCAAGTAACTGGATCATTGGTCACCCGATCACCTCGTAGAATGCCCCATTCTGGCTTGAAAACATCATCATCGATGTTAACTTCCTTATCTTTATTTTTCGCCTTTTTACGAGTTTCTTCAAAAGCATGATCAACAGATTTCCTCTTCGCAGAGTCTTCTGTTGGCTTTTGAATTACCACACTTGCCAACTTGGGCATAGGAGGAGTGTGCGGTCTTGGAGCCACAACAGTAGGCTTTTTTGGTGGAGCTTGAGGAGGCAATGGAGCTTGGGAAGACACAATAATTTTTTGTTTTTTCCTGTCTACAAAAAAGAAATAAAAAAAAAATATATATCTGTATATATATAAAAGATAAACTTTTCATCATCAGTAAATATAAAATGATATACAGAATTACCAGTTTTAGCTCGGGCAGCTTGAGCCTTCTTCTCAATAACACTTGCAACAAACTGTTTCCCTGAACATAATTAATATCATTAGCAGCCATTCATTAACAAAGATGATATATTCAAATATAATGAATATAATACTTACTAAGTTTAACATAGTCAAAATCTGAGATATTAAAGATATCACCGTATCTTAAAAGGTTCATATTTCAACTCTCACTGCCTTTTAATTCCCAATCAAAGGCAGCAAGCTTATTGTATTCGGTCTCCAGAAGAGGGTAACTGTTCGGGGGTTTATTCACACATTTCCTATAATTCCAAGGAAATCTAATATCCATTACACTAGAATGCCTAAAATAAAAAAACTCATTCTTCCAATCATAACTGGAGCTGGGGCCTTTATAGATATTAGTATAATTAGACCTCTTTTGACAATAGAAAAAACCCCTTCCCTCTTCAGTTTTTATACATTGATAGACCATAAAAAGTTTTCTCCAAAGTTCCAAACTAATAACTACTCCACATGCTCTACAAGTTAGAATAAAAGCAACAGTTATTCTGATAAAATTAGGATTCAATTTCCCTAAACGAATCCTATAGAAAGTCAAAATATCAACAAACAAAGGGTGTAGGGGAAGACGAAGACCAGCTCTAAAATGGGCTAGATATGAAGTAACAAATCCAGGAGGAGGATTGTTAATCCTACCAGAACTACCCGCACACAATATCTCGCAATTATCAGGAATATTAAATTCTTTCTTATGGCTTCTCATATCATCTAGAATGGTTCGGGTTGTTAAAAATTGTGGATTTTTCCTTAAAGCACCTTCATCAACCCCAAGTGCTGAACTATCCCTACAATCTTCCATAAATAATTGTTGTGGGACTCTATAATCCGAATTCATTCGACAGTCCCTTTCATCACAAAAAGGAAAATCTACAACCCTAATACCACACCTATACCTAACCTCATGGTATTTACAATCACCACTGGTACTAGTGACAACACCCACTCTTTCAACCACATCCTGAACGTCAACAATATCTTCCTCACTAATACCCTTCACCAAAATAGCGAAACTCGCTCCTGCATCATCATAGGCTTCATCGAACATTCCTTGAATTTCAGAATAAGTAGATTCACTTGATGAAGACATATTCAAACAACTTTGAAACAAAACACGGGGAGGGAGAAAGATCAAAATACTGCATTAAAACTCATTGTTAGCCTTCAATGAAACTTCTGAACACCGTTCAAAAAACCCTCAATGAAAACAATCAAAGATCAAATATTTACCAGCAAAGAAGCTTTCTCTGCAAAGAAAAATGACACCTTGTCAAACAAAATCAAAAGCCCAACTTGAAATTAACAAATTTCTGTTAAAACAATCCAGGAATTGTTCATACAAGATAAAAAAAAGAAATTCTCTCACGCAAAAATATGAAGAATACTTGAAGAACTTTGAAGGATAGAAACAATAGGAAAGTAATTTCTTCTTTCTGTTAAAATTTGAGATTTTATATTAAATAAAATCCTTTCAAAAAAGCGGGAATAAATATGCGCAGTTGGATTACATCCATCTCGATAAACATAATAATAACAGACAACAGCTGTCAAAACTAGAAAAAATGAAAGGACGTTTTGCCTATCCCAAAATACCAAAATGTACATATTCTTTGAAACAACATATAAAACAAGTATATCCAGATGATTCGGGATATCATTATATTGACCGTTCAAAAAAAAAAAAAAATCAATGATAAGATATAATAATCACACATTATTCTCTCCCCTTAAAAAAAGGGGGGGGGGACATGTATAAATATATATATTAAAATTTAGAGAGCTATTTTTAATAATTCTTAATTTGAATAATAATGCCTTTTTTCTTATTTTTTTTGAAAAGGGCATATAGTGTATATCACACATTCAAAATATAATAAATATATCACATAAAGATATATGATTGATATTAAATTATTATTATAATACAACTTGCTATATAATAATAATATTTGGATGACAATTACAAACGAAGAAGGCAAATGCGTTCTTCTCCTATGTTTCTCTATACGTTAGTTTCTCTATAAATACCACAAGCAATTTCATTTTACAGGTATGTCTTTCTCTATCTACATCAGACCTTCTCTTTCTATACATTTTATCCTTTACTGATTTAATCATCGGAGGGCTTTTGAGGAATTATTCCTGATTAGGCCTGTGTTTGCAGGAATCATCTGTATTCAAGACCCAGAAGACTGATCCTAATCCCGAACCATCAGTCCTACCCGAACCTTAAGTCTTACCTGAATCCTCTAAGTTTCAACAACATCACTACCTGACCAATGTTGGACTTGAAAGAGCCATCAACATTTAAGATCATATTGTGTTGATATTCCTCTTGCCACCACATTATAATCATAAATTTTCTTTGTTTGAAAACAATTGATTTCTGCAAAATAGCTTCCAAATGATGCATTTTATGAGCCTGAATAATTGCCAGTAAATGATATTCAATTGAAGCTATTATAGCTTTTGATGAACTTTTCGATGCATCATATATAAACTTGCATCTTGCGGTCAAAATCTCCCTACAAATCAAAGTAGGAACAAGAGCTGCAACGATATCCAAACGTTGCCTTACCAACTCCCAAATTTTTAATAAAACACTAACAAAAAGTACAAAAAATAGATAATTGAAGTTTTCTATTCATAGGAAATGCTCTAGTGATTATTTCAGGAAATAAGAGAGTAAAAATGCAAAGTGTTTGATTTACACTAAAATTTCCGTTTTTATTTCTTACATAAATACATAAAAAGCGGGGATGAATTACAGCCTTTGAACCAAATGATGTGTCAATTGTCTGTTTATCTTCTTGACACAACTATCATATCAAAACAAATGAAAAGATATTTTGCTTTTTTCGAAAACCAAATAGTATATATATTTTTCCTTTTCGGATCCAACAAAACTATCCCGAATGATAGTTATATATTCGTTGATGACTTTTCTATTTATTTTTTGAAAGGGTAGTGATGCATATAATACATTTTCTTTTCTTAATGATTTTAATGCCGAATCCAAGAGGATAGTATTAAAATGATTATTTGATGGTAAATTAATCATTCATAATCTTCATTAGAACTGCTGAATTCTTCGCAATGCTGCAACGACCTTGATGTAGGCAACTTTCCATCTAAATTGTTGGTCCGTACGTAAATGCGAATGTATTTGAGTGAGTAGCCTAATAGAACTAGGGATTGATGCAGAAAAGTTGTTGTTTGCCAAATTCAAGTAACCTAGTTCATTGAAATTAATGCATCAAGCAATTTAGGAATCATTCCTGACAAGATATTAATAGTAGAGAAAAACAAGAAATATTGCCTCGTTATTCACTTGAAATATTCTTCTCTTTTATATTTCTTTTATACTTCTCTATTTAATTAAAGTTTAACTAATTAAAAAATAAGACTTTTAATTATGAAATAACCCAAAATGGAAAATAAAATTATTTAAATCCAAATAAAAGAAGTATAGACTTTAATTAAGAAAAATAACATTGACGATGTTTAAATGAACTGAATTAAATTTTTACTTAAAATGCATGTAGATCAAAATAGTATATTCAATTTCGAAAGGAGAGATTACATGTGTATTTGGTTTCTGGCCTTTTATAACAAAATGACATAACTTATATATAACAATTCTCATGGACTTGGAATGCATTCCAATATATATTTAAATTGAAAAGTGCAAAGAAACGATTCATTTGTTGTTTGAGAAAAATCGCAATAGTTATTATCATTATAATTTCTCCTCCTCATATATATCCCAATAATTTTTATCAAATTCTTCCGTGTCTCCAATACTATGTTTTTCTATGACCACCAATATACAATTATTTAATATATATATATATGTATATGTATATATATGTATATGTATATTGCGTAAAAAACCCCGGGTGACCCTTAATTATTCAAAATTTTGGTTTTTGCCCTGTAACTGAAAAATTATAAAAGGTTGCCCTCCAACTAAGAAATACTTGAGCAAAGTTGCCCTTCCGTTTATTTTGGGTGTTAACTCATGACAGAAACCATCCAACGGTCATTTTTTTAGGGGTATTTTCGTCTCTTCTTTCTTCTTTTCTCTCCAAACCAAACCCCCATCATTTCCCTTATCCCAAACCCCAACTAAATTTCTTTCTTCTCATATCTATTGTGCTTCACCTTTATCTTCTTCCCTTTTTTTGCCAAGATCTTGACTCACCCAACCTTGATGAAATAATTTTTTAGTTAGAACTGTGTTGCAGTCTTGCCATGAACCCAGATCTAGCGAAAACCAACCCCCGACATTGAAGTCCATTCTTTGCTGGCTTGGGCTTTGCTTTGCGGTTGCTTCTCTTTCCTCCTTTCTCCTGCTTTGATTTCTGTGCCAAAAAAGCTAAAGCTTCTAGCAATGGCGGATTCGAAACTGGAGTTAATCGGAATGATACTCTTAGTATTTCTGCAACCTAGGCTATTGTTTTAGCTCCCGGGAAACAACCAAAATATGGAGTTTTGGAGCATGAAGATGAATAGGTTGTTGTTGGACATTCCTTGTTTTTGCTTTTACTTTACTCTCAGTGCACTTGGGTTTGATTTTTCCCTAATCAATGGACACCGAAGAGACACTTTGAAGCAAGAAAGAAACATGGCTTGTAATATGTTATGACAAAGCAATTAACTTTACAAAATCAAAAGATCTCTTCTGTAACTTTTGATTTTGGATTTTGGATGCCTGTAACTTTTCATATCTCTTCTTATTCTTTTTGTATGGAAGGATGCAAATTTTTATGTGGTGGATTTTTTGTTACTTCTATTACCCAAATTTTAAATTGATTTCTACCCATATTAATTTTCCTTAACTCTTTTTAGTTTTCTTTTTTTTTTTGTGAGATCTGAGTAAGAAGTTCTTGATGATGAGAATGGGATAATTTAATCTAGTTGGGAAAGGCCAATCAGTAAGATTTAAAACTCAAATCTTGTAATGATTTTTGAATTTCTTACCTTTTAAGTGTTAGAAAATATGGCCTCCTCGTCACTATAGGAGGATGAATTAATGAGAAGCTTTTGTTTTAGATTTATGGCTGGTTTGGTGGGAAATGAAGAAGGAAGAGATGAAAATACATTTGAAAAAATGACTGTTGGGTGGTTTTCGTCGTGAGTTAAATATCAAAATGGACGGAAGGACAACTTTGCTCAAATAGTCTTGGTTGGAGGGCAACCTTTTATAATTTTTTAGTTTGAGGGCAAAAACTAAAATTCTAAATAGTTAAGGGTCACCTGGGTCTTTTTACCCTATATATATAGTAATGTTGCACTCCATATAGAGTGTATTGTTAACTCTCTAACAGTCAAAGTTAACTATTAAAATTTGATTTTATTTTTTAAAAAAAATATTTCTTGTAAATATATTTTATATATTATACTCTAAAAGGATAAACTAAACTCTAGGAGTATTGAATCAAAAATTTTATTTTGTTTAAAAAAAAACAGTTGACTATTAACTTTCACGGTTAGAAACTTAACAATGTACTCCATACATGTGAACTCTATAGTATTTTCGTGTATATTTATAGGATAATGTTATGAAGTGTACTATTAAATTTCTAATGGTCAAAGTTTAAGTCGACTATCTTTTTTATTTTTAAAAAGTAAAATCTTTAATAAAAAATTATTTTTTATAAATATATTTCATAAATTATACTCTTAAAGGATAAGCTAAACCTTAGGGGTAGTTGATTCAATTTAATTTTTTTTAAATAATAAGACAATTAATCGTTAACTTTGACAGTTAGAGACTTAACATTGCATTCTATATGAAGTGTACTCCGTAACATTTTTGTAGATAGATAGATAGATAGGTAGATAGAGAACTATATTTGTATTTTATACAATGGAGTTGTTTTCCAATCATTGGTTTCAATTAATGCAAAATTTGGTTCTATATATATATATCTAGACTAGAGTCATTAAAAAAAAAAAAATACAAGACTTGAGTCATTTGCCGCAATGGCACCCTGGGAATAAAGGGTCTGCATCCATAGAATCCTTGAAGAAAAATATTACCGTAATTCGTTCTAGTCATTAGCAATTTCCTATTCAAAATCATAAAACAAAAGTAGTATTTGAAGTCCCTTCGAAGACATCCCAATAGGTGAAGTGGCAAGCTCATAGTTCATAGGTCTCGATGTCATATGTACAATATAAGTTATAGTATTTTCTATCAATGAGACGTTAGAAAATTAAATCCACGGTGGACTTAGAAGTCATCGCATCATGAGATGCAATATATTTTGTTTGATATATGGAAGAGAACTGTATTTGATAAAATGAAAGTTGCTTTCCAATCTCCCTCAAATAATGAGAAATTCGGTTCCTTATGTGTCTAAACATTTCCAAAATATGATGGGTATCAGATGGGTTAATCACACATAATGCAAGGAATTGTTGAGTTACTGGCTATCATATATGGATTTAAAGCCATGCGTTATCATTCTTTCAGTTTTTATTTGTAGAGAAATTAAGAAAGCTAGGTGCAATTTTATGTATGATTCGGAACGATCTAATGTAATAAACATTATATCAAAGATCAATCATCATATCTATTCTATTAGACAAGCTCAAAATCTACCAAGTATGGATGTCTTCAATGGAGTAACTAGGCTAAGCAAATCTCCACATTTGGAAACTGTGTTTGGAAAGAATGGAACAGAAAACCTGATTGTATTGAACATTGATGGAGCATCCAAACACAAGCCAGGGCTGGCGGGAATTGGAAGTATTTTTCAATCAATGGATGAGACTTTTTTGCAAGGGTTTTTTAGATTTTTGGGGGTGAAATCCAACATTGAAGCTGAGGCTAAAGCTTTCCTTCATGGTTTAAAACTTTGTATCCAACTTCAATGGCTGAATGTTGAGATCTAATCAGACTCAAAATTTAGTGGTAGACACGATCAATAGAGATATGTTTGCATCCTAGAAAATTCACAATCTATTAAGGGGGATTCGATTTCTCCTTTCAAAAGACTCATTCAAAATTATTCACCATTTTTAGAGAAGTTAATCAAACAATAGATTTTTTTGGCAAACCTTGGTTGCTTTTAAAGAGGCATAATTTCTTTAATGAATTTTCTCTTTTCCCCTCCTATGCAAGGGGCTTATGTATACTAGATAGATGCAAGACTCCTTATCTTCGTTTCTCGTAATATCTAACTGTTGTTCGAAGTGGATTTGTTTCCACCTTCTCTATGGATTACGGTTTCATAGCCCACTCTTGCATCCTTAATTGTATTAAATAAATCAATTGGGGTCTTACAAACCCCAATTAAAAAAAAAAAAGAAAAAAAAAGTTAAAAGTAATTTGCCCAAATGGCACGCTGCAAATGATAGGTCTCCATCCATAGATTAGATCAAGTTCTTTAAGAAAAATGTTACTACGAACTTCATTATTTTGAATAAAATTAGCTATAGACTTCATTTAGATGCAAATTAAGGTTTTGGGAGTTATTATTGTAGTTGAACAAGTTAGGGTTAATCTGAATCTATTTAGAAGTCGACCATTATCTTTACTTTTCTTTTTTATTTTTCTTTGTGATAGGACCCTTTGTCTACCATTTGTATTTATTAGTTTTGTCCTTGTTATGGATTTCAAAAGTTTGAAATCCATTATCGATTAGGTTTGGAATCCAGATTTGAAGTCTGGATTCTTCGTCTATATATTTGTAAGTTTTTGTTTCTAGAGATAAGTTTTTCGAATTATCGAATACTTTCTCTGTCTATAATAATACTTGAATATTTTATTAAGTTCTGCTCCAACTACTCTGCAATAATTTTGTAAGTCCTTTATTTAATTTTGTTATTATTTATATTTTGAATTATTATCCTGTTATGGTTTTGGTATCAAAGCCATATGATTGCCTGAGTTAATTGTATCTTATTTAATTAAGGAAGAAATTATACTTAGAAGATGTAGATTTTAATCTAATTACAGCATCTTAAAATGCATATGGTATGGTAAGTGGGACGTCACCTTGTAGTCGAGTATTGGGTAGAAGTGAGCATAAGACCCATGTAAAGCATTGACACAAGTGCTTACCACTTTTAAGCAATTAAGATATTATAATCAGAGTAAAATTAGGCATCTGATAAGAATGATATTTTCTATTACTTAGTTAAATAAGTTATAATTACAATTATGCTTAACATTTTCAGGCATAACTCTGGTAAATCCTCAATAAAGAATACTGAGTTGATAGACTTCCTTGATGAAGAAGCATTGAATAGATGGACAATTTATACTGTTCTGCCAAGCCAAATTTATAGATTTGGTACCTTGGATTTAAAATCCAGATATTAAATAAAATTTATGGAACAAATTGTTACTATGGAAGATACCGTAATAATTCAAAAATATGTCAGGATAATAATTCAAAATATAAATAGTAATAAAACTAAATAAAGGACTTATAAAATTATTGCAGAGTAGTTGGAGCAGAACTTGATAAAATATTCAAATATTATTATAGACAGAGAAAGTATTTGATAATTCGAAAAACTTATCTTCGGAAACAAAAACTTACAAATATATAGACAAAGAATCCGGACTTCAAATCTGGATTCCAAACCTAATCTATAACGGATTTCAAACTTTTGAAGTACATAACAAGGACAAAACTAATAAATACAAATGGTAGACATATGATCCTACCACAAAGAAAAATGAAAAGATAAGTAAAGATAATGGCTGACATCTGGCCTAAAAAGTCTAACAAAATAATTATATATATGGCCTACATAATTACAAATGGCCAACAGAAACAAAATATGACTTGACCCATTGCGGCCTACCTCAATTATTTTGAGTAAAAGAAAGGATTCTTTCTTATCTTTTTTACAAGAATTTTCTGGCATCTTCTTTAGTCTTCCTCAAGCTTTCCTTTACCCTTGTTAATATTTGATTGGGTATAAAAGATGAGTGCATCCCAGTGGTCTTTAATTGAAGCATCATTGTCTGCTTGAGACTCTTCAGCTAGGAATTCTTCTAAAGCGATAGACATTCTGTCTGTCATGGCTACTTCACCAAAGGTTGAACAAAATTGATTCTTCATCTGCTCCATGCATTTGACCATAATTTCTTCCTTAGTCGAATGAGGGAATTTTTTTTCCAGATATTTAATGATTTAAACCAGCATCAGGTTTAATGATTTAAACCAGCATCAGATATTAGCATGCTAATTTTGGGATTCAACATAACTGACTCATCAAAAGTAACATCTCTGCTAATTATAAATTTAGGTGATTTGGGATCAGAACACCATAAACGATATCCTTTCACCCCAGGTGTATATCCAAGGAAAATACATTTCTTATCCCTTGGCTCCAATTTTCCATTATTCATATGCATGTATGCAAGACACCCTAAAATTTTCAAATCAGAATAATTAGTAGGAGTACCTGATCAGAGTTCCTCTGGAATCTTGAAATTCAAAACTACAGAAGGAGGGCAGTTAATAACATGACAAGCAGCAGAAATAACATCTGCCCAAAAGTCATTTGTCAGTCTAGCATTTGAGATCATATATGTAGCTCTCTCCAACAGAGTTCTATTTTTACTTTCTGTCACACAATTTTGTTGAGGAGTCATTCTCACAGTGTGATGGCGAAGAATTCCTTCATTCTTGCAGAATTCATTGAATTAACCACCCTAAAATTCCAAGCCATTATCTGTTCTAAGCCGCTTGATTTGTTTACCAGTCTCTCAATCATAACTTTCCATTTTTTGAAATGAGGAAAACATCATTCTTATGTTTCAAAAAATAAACCCAGAATTTTCTTGAAAATTCATCAATAAAGGTTAACATATGCCTGGCACCACAATTAGATGAAGTACGAGAAGGCCCCCAAAGGTCTGAATGAACATAATCCAAAGTACCTTATATCCTATGAATTGCTGGTGATTTGAAACTGGTTCTTTTCTACTTCCCAAAAATACAATGCTCATGGAAATCCATTGCACCAGTATTTTGTCCTCCAAGACGAACTCTTTTGCTCAATAAGCCTTTCTCGCTCATATGCCCCAAACGCATAATTTGGTGATGTTAGAACCTGACAAAGCTGATGTAGAAACAAAGACAACACTTGTGATAGTAGAACCCTGCAAATTATATAAAGTACCAAACCAATGTGCTTTCATTATCACTAGAGCTCCTCAGGTAACTTTCAAAACTCCACCAAACTTGTGTATTTACATCCTAAAGTCTTAAGAGTGCCCAAAGAGATGAGACTTTTCTTCAAATCAGGAACATGTCTGACATTAGTGAGTGTCCTCACCACACCATGATGCATCTTTATTTGGATCGTACCTGTACCAACAACTTTGTAGGAAGCATTGTTGCCCATCAAGACAGCTTCACCTTCAACTGAATCATATGTTGAAAACCACTCCCTATTGGGACACATATGATAAGAACAACTCGAATCTATTATCCATTCATTTGCATGTTTGGAATTATTGTCAGTTGCAACAAAAATAGTTCCACCATTTTCATCAGCAGCAACACTATCCTCAATTTTCTTTTTACCCTTCTCCTTATTTTTCAATTTATAACACTCTGATTTAATATGCCCCTTTTTATGACAGTAATTGCACACCAAATTTTTATGTTTTGATTTTGACTTCGAACGGGTCTTACTACTGTCTGTATCTCTCTTCTCAAATCTACTCAGAACAAACAAGTCATCAATCTGATTTCCCCTAGTTTCCTTAGTAATATCTATATCTATCTATTCTTTAGATTTTAGAATATATCTAATTTCCTTATAAGAGATAGTTTATTTTCCATAAAGCATCGTATCCCAGAAATACTTAAAAGACTAGGGTAGGGAACATTGAAAAAAGGGCCTGATATTCATCCTCAATCTTAACTTCTATATTACTCAAATACATAAAAATTTAATCAAATTTGTCAACATGTGAGAGTATAGAAGTACCTTCCACCATAAGCAATGTATACAAACTCTACTTCAAATAGAGTCTATTCTCTACTGACTTCTTCATATATAGCATGTTTAATTTTTCCCACATGCCTTAAGCTGTGGTCTCAGCGGCAAACTCCCGAAGAACCTCATCAGACAGGTTCAAAATGATGCCTAACCTAGCATTTTTATTTAGGCCGTCAAACTCTTCATCCGACATAGCCATTGGCTTCTTCTCTTTTCCTTGCAACGCCACGTCTATGCCATCCTTGATCAGAATGGCCTCCATCTTGAATTGTCACATGTCGAAATTGACACATCAATCAAATTTCTCCACATAGAACTTTGTTATCGTCATATCGCCTGCCAAAACTATGCAATAGCTACAAAGAAACAAATAAGCAAAAAATACTCTTTTCTAATGTGGGAGATCAGACTAAGCTGCAACCACAATGCATAGTAAGAAATAATCTTGGCTCTGATACCAATTTGTTAGGATCGGGCAGACCCTCAAAGACAATAACAAATAATAATAACAAAAAACAATACAAAGAATTTATGTGTTTCGGTCAATTAGACCTACATCCACAGGTGAAGAGGAGTAAAATTTTATTACTATGAAGAAGAATAAAGGTCTTGGAGAATTACTCCACAAACTCAAGAGAAAAAGAGAGAACTCAAGAATATACAAATGATCTCTTGGTCGATGCACTTGAAAACAAAAACCTTGGCTTATATTTATAACCTTCAAGGAAGGCAAAACTTCCTACTAAAAATGACGTGGGATACAAGTCACCCACCTAACTATATAAATATATTTATATGCGGTTTTTTGAATATCCAATAATTATTAAGTTTCAATTCAACAAAAGTCCATATGATCCGTAACTCAACTTATTTTTTCCTTTTTCTTTTTTCCTTTTTTGTTCTGATTTTTTTCCCCTTTTTCTATTCTTCCCTTTTTCTCCCTTCAGTTTTGTTTTGGTTTTGTCCTTTTTTTGGGTATTTTTGTTATTTCCTTGTTCTTTTTTTTCCCCCTTTTCATTTTTTCCATTTCTTTTTGAATTTTTTTAATCTTAAAATATCTTAAATTTACATTTTTTTTATTTGCTATAGAGTATATATATAGATATGCATATATAAAAGTATAAATATAAATATTCCAATAATTGGTATCGAATTGTTCGTGGGACTTCAATAAAGTCCATATGATCCGTAACTTAACTTATTCTTTTCCTTTTTCTTTTTTCCTTTTTTGTTCAGTTTTTTTCCCCTTTTTCTATTCTTCCCTTTTTCTCCCTTCAGTTTTGTTTTGGTTTTGTCCTTTTTTGGGTTTATTTTTGTTATTTCCTTGTTTTTTTTTTCCCCTTTTCATTTTTTCCATTTCTTTTTGAATTTTTTTAATCTTAAAATATCTTAAATTTACATTTTTTTATTTGCTATAGAGTATATATATATATATATATATGCATATATAAAAGTATAAATATATATATTCCAATAATTGGTATCAAATTGTTCGTGTGACTTCAATAAAGTCCATATGATCCGTAACTCAACTTATTCTTTCCTTTTTCTTTTTTCCTTTTTTGTTCAGATTTTTTTCCCCTTTTTCTATTCTTCCCTTTTTCTCCCTTCAGTTTTGTTTTGGTTTTGTCCTTTTTTGGGTTTATTTTTGTTATTTCCTTGTTCTTTTTTTTTTCCCTTTTTCATTTTTCCATTTCCTTTTGAATTTTTTTAATCTTAAAATATCTTAAATTTACATTTTTTTATTTGCTATAGAGTATATATATAGATATGCATATATAAAAGTATAAATATAAATATTTCGTGTGACTACAATAATACTTGTTTCTAGAATCTATTCTCTAATATGACGGAGGCTACACCTCCGGAACCACCAGCTCCAACAGAACATGCATGGGGAAAGAAATCATTTTCCTCCCTCTTCACACGACAACAACAACAAAACACATGTGAAAAAATTTCGATCAAGCAATCCCAGATGTACAAAGGATATCATGCTTTCTTCTTCACCACTGAGGAGACTGCCAGGCTCGCCCTCCCCTTCGAAAGCTTCTTGGTGGGGAAATTTTCTTATAGGAAACCTGCACTGTAATCTATTAAAAAATCATTTCAAACAATTGGGATAAAGGGACAACACTCTATTGGCCTAATCGATCAATACATATATTGATACGAGTCTCATTGGAGGAAGACTTCTGCAGATTGTGGATGAAAGGGATTTGGAACCTAAATGGCACTCCGATGTGCATCCTCAAATGGACACCAAACTTTCACATTAGAGAAGAACCATCCATTGCTTTGGTATGGATTTCTTTCCCGGACCTCCCCATTCATCTCTTTCGGAAAGAAATTTTTTACTCTTTTGCTTCTGTGATTCGCAAGCCACTAAAGTTCGATTCACCAACTGCAAATTTCACCAGTCCAAGTGTTGCTCTGGTATGTGTTAAAGTGGATCTTTTATAGGATCCGTTACAAAGATTCTGGATAAATCAAGGTGACTATGGTTTTTGGCAACGGATCCAATATGACAATTGCCCTGCTTATTGTCGCCATTGCCGGAAAATAGGCCACAAAGAAACCCAGTCTAACAGAACAACATCAATCGAAGAACAAAGAACCCAAACGAGCTAATCCTAAGATCAATACTTTAACAATTTGGAAGATCAAGGAACAACAGAATACAATTGAATCATCAAGTCAAATCCCGGCCATTTTGCCAGATGATCTTCAGTTCCTCAGCCCTGTTCCGATGAAACCACAACGGAGAATAGATGATCAATTGGCATTGGAACTCCAATGCAATAAGCTGACAAAATAGGCCACAACCATCCCACCCGACTTGCAAATTCTTATAGGCCACATGCAATGCTTTCCAGCTGTACACATGGGAACAATTTCAGCAGAAAAGGGAAATGAACAACAGCACTCACCAAAAGAAATTCCACAAGACAATACTTGTCAAAAAGCACAACAAAAAGAAGGAGAAAGAGAAATTCACAACAATGAAAAGGACATGGAACAACAAGCAACTTCAGCTGCGGTCCATACTCCTTGTCCTCCACTAATTCTTTCATCGATTCCAGCTACAACAACACTTACTCCAGCCCCAATAACACAAAGCTCAAGCACCGACAAAGCACAAAACCAAAAAGAAAATCTTTCACCGAAACTTGTTGAAAATGACTCTTGGCCTCTGTTTGAAATTAGTGTCTCTTCACCAATTTTGGAGGAACAAGCAACGCAAGAGCCCTCACCTAATGGAACTACTGTTGATGGTGAAGATGGAAGAGGAACACAACAAATAATCACAATGGGAGTAGCACAAGAAATTTCATTGGAGGTTTTCTTGCCTCTTGACAAGCCTGCTACCAAACCTATGGAAATCATCCAAAAGAAGAAACCGCCTCCTCCTCAAAAGATGCATACAAGGTCCCAATCCCGGCTATAGACCTCCTCCATCCGTTCAATATGAAGTGCTTGATTTGGAATATAAGGGGAATAGCCAATAAATCCTCTATTATGGCCTTAAAAAAATTTAATCAAAGATCATCAGCCTTTCATCATCGGGATATTAGAGCCACTTGTTTCATCCAATCAGATATCAAGCTAAGCAAATATCTTCAATTTCCCAAGCTACCACTGCAATTTAAATGGGAAAATATAGGAGTTCTGGCAAAATTCGGTTAATGTAGAGGTGATTTCAGATTTCAATCAAGTCATCACCTGTCAGATTAATTCAATTAAAGGAACACAAAGCCTATTTTCAATAGTATATACAGCTTGTAACTACTTGGAGAGAAGAGACTTGTGGAATGCAATGATGTCTGTGGGACAAACTTTCAACGATCCATGGTTAATTGGAGGAGATTTCAATGTGGTTCGTTCTCAAGATGAATCAATGGGTTCAGTTCCACCACTTCGGCCTATAAAGGAATTCAATAATACAATTGCCAAATCTGGTTTAGTGGAGTTACCTTTTGTGGGGGGAAATTGTACTTGGTATAGGGCTTCATACCTACCTCTTTAGAGACGACTGGACAGAATACTTGTGAACACAAAGTTTGTGACTTCTTTTCAAACAACTCAGATAGAACATTTGACCAAATTCTCTTCAGATCATAGGCCGCTGCTAATGACAATCATAGGTCAAATTAATCATAGGTTAAATTGTTCATGCTGCATGGCTGTTTCTATACCAGAATATGCGGATTAGGCGCAGAGAATTTGCTTTCGTGGTTGAGTAGTCATGGAGGCTTCCAGTACAAGGTAATGGGCTGCAAAAATCAGCAAAGAAATTGGTGAGACTGAAAGGATCTCTGCGCACTTGGAATAAGGAGGTATTTGGCAATCTTCAATCGAACATCAGAACAGCTGAAGCTCATTGTGAGGAACAAGAAACCATATACAGAGACTATCCATCTGAACAGAATAGAACAATTTTCCATCGATTGAAGGCTGAACTTGCTTTTCAAATGAGGAATGAATATATTTTCTGGAAACAAAAGGCAAGAATCAAATGGCTCCAAAATGGTGAAGGTAATACAACATATTTCTTTAAATACTGGCACACAAATAAGGTCACTATGCAAATTTTGAAGATAAAGGATTCCTATGGAAATTGGCAAGCAACTCAAGATTAAATAGAGCAAGAAGCTATCCATTTTTTCTCCTCCCTTCTCACAAATAACTAGGGATATATGTCTAACCTAACTGAATTCCCAGAGACATACCTAAATTAATTTCTCTGGAGGAAAACTTGATGCTATCCATGCTGCCAGACACAGACGAAATCAAGAGAGCAACATTTGAATTAGACAAAGACAGCTTTCCAGGAATTGATGGATTTCCAGGAACTTTCTACCAAAATTTCCGGTATCTCATAGCAAATGATGTGGTTCAAGCAGTACATGACTTCTGGTCTGGAGTGCCTCTACCAACACAAATATCTGCAGCACAGATTGTACTCATCCCAAAGAACACACACCCTAGACTTTTGTTGATTTTAGACCAATTAACCTATACAATTTCTCCTCTAAAATCATAGGTAAGGTACCATCAAATCGGTTATCTAATTTGCTACCAAAACTTATAAGTGATAATTAAGGTGGATTTGTCAAGGCGAGGGCTATCAGTGACAACATATTACTGGCTTCAGAAATGGCACAATCCTTGAACAAGAAATGCAGATGGGGAAACCTCATTATCAAACTAGATATGATGAAGGCTTTTGATCGCATCTCCTGGGACTTCTTATGACAAGTTCTTCAAAAATTTAGATTTCATTTGTGCTTCATTAATCTCATTAAGAATTCTACATCTAATAACAAATTCTCGGTTTTGGTAAATGGCAAAAGGTTGGGCTTCTTTCCTTCCAGCAGAAGAATAAGGCAGGGTGATCCTTTATCATCGACTTTATTTATACTGGCAGCTGAAGTTCTTCCAAGGGGGTTAAATTGGCTACTAATAGAAGGCAACATGGGGGAATTTATATCAAATAGACAAGGCCTTCCCATCTCTCACCTCAGTTTTGTAGAGTATGTCATAATCTTCATAAGAGGTTTGAAGAAAAATTTATCTCATTTGATGAACTTTTTAGAATGGTATCAGTCATGCTCAGGTCAGTCTATTAATCTCCACAAAAGTTCTTTGTATTTGCCTACATAAATTTCGTCTCATAGAAGTAATCTGATCAAACAATTAACGGGTTGTATGGTTAAAAGAATGCCTATTCAATATCTTGGTTGTCCGATATATGTTGGAAGGTCAAAGGTCATATATTTTCAGAATCTGATTAAGCAGGTCAAAGGAAGAATTGATGGATGGCAGATGAAAACTCTTTCAATTGGTGATAAGGCGATTTTGATCACACATGTTTTAACCTCAATGACCACTTACATCCTTGCTGTCTCTAATCCTCCTATGCAGGTCATTAAGGAATTCGAGAAGAGTTTTGCAACATTCTTTTGGGGCTTCTCTGATTTAGTTCCCTGGAAAAAATGGTGTAAATGGAAGCAAATTTGCAAATCCTATAAGGAAGGTGGGCTGAAAATACATTCTTTTAAAAAAAATAATTATGGCTTTTAGTCTAAAGTTATGGTGGCAATTCAGAACTGGAAGCTCTCTATGGGTGCAGCACATGAAAAGAAAATATAACTTTCATGTAAATCAGCCTTTTCTACCAAATGGATCAAGGGAATGGTAAAGGCTTAAAGGGATAGCTATGCAGGCAGAGAATAATATTTGCATTCAAATGAATAATGGGAACTTAAATTTTTGGCATGACAATTGTTTACTCACTGGTAAACCCGATAGAAGGATCAGTTCTATGGAAAATTCAGAACTAAGAGTCAGTGATGTCATAAAGAACGGAAATTGGGATGTGGAATGTTTGCAATCTCTTGTTCTAGCTGAAATTGTGGATGAAATCACACAAATTCCCATACCTACAGAAGGAGATAATAAATTCATCTGGAAGATTTCTAACTCCAGTAATTTTATTATAAAATCATGTCTCCAATTGCTCACAGATCAGGTTTCAGGTGGTATGGAATTAAATATTTGGCATAAACATATTCCATTACCTTGGTCTATCTTCATGTGGAAAATGCATCATGGCTACCTGCCTTTAGACAGCTCCTTGATCAGAATGGGATTCCACACTCCTTGATCAGAACAGGTGTCAATGACTAATTGGAGGAATCATCAGAGAATTATCAATCATTTGCAGAGGGACTTTTTCAGTTTTCCTAGTTACTGTTTCAAATATCGAAACTGAACTAGCACCCTTGCTTGAAGGATTGTATTATTTCACACGGAAGAATTGGAACAATGTTGTGGTGCAAATGGACTCTTAAATGGTCGAGTCAATGGTGGAAAGAAGTTGTAACATTCCGTGGAAACTTTACAGAAATATTTGTCGCATTCGATCTCTTCTCTCAACTGGTGGATCTTTCTTGGTATTCTCACAGTGTGGCTCCTGGAGGTTAAAGCAATGGTCTTCTCCTTTAACGTCAACCAATTTCATTTCACCTTTCCAGCCACTTTTCTTTAATGCATCAATGTAGAGAAGCGTAGTCTTTCTGAGTGGATCTTTCTTCGATACACAGACAAACAATTTCAAACATGCAATTCCTGATAAACTTGGAGCATTCTCACTTTCTCTCTCTAGCATAAGTTCTCACTTTCTCTCTCTAGCATGATTTCTCTCAATATGGCATCCCCGCCGCCAGAGGAACCCCCTCGGGCACAACTATCCTGTTGGACAAAACCATCCTTTGCCTCTCTTTTCTCCACACCATGCTCTGAAAAACCAGCTCCTCTCAAAGCACCCACCAATTTCAATGGGGAGCCACTATTTGTCTTCTCAATGACTGAAATAGACCAGTTTTCCACTCCATTCAAACACACATTAGTAGGAAAATTCAGTCATGACAAACCACCTCTAGAGAATATCAGAAAAGATTTCAAAACAATTGGTCTTAAAGGAGAATTTTCCATTGGCCTATCAGATCTCCGTCATGTCTTGATTAGGGTTAATCTGGAAGAAGATTTCTGCAGACTTTGGATGAAGGGGGTTTGGTCTCTCAACGGTATTCCTATTCGCATCCTAAAATGGTCACCATACTTTCATGTCCATGAAGAACTTTTAATTGTTCCAACTTGGATCTCCTTCCCAAATCTCCCTATTCATTTTTTTCAGAAGGAAACACTCTATTCATTTGCCTCTGCAATCGGTAAGCCACCGAAAATTGATGCCTCCCCAGCCAACCTCTCAAGACCTAATGTGGCAAGGGTTTGCATTGAAATTGACCTTCTAAAGCCCTTAATCCATCTTTTCCAGATAGATCAAGAAGACCATGGTTTCTGGCAATTTGTGGAATATGAAAATCTTCCACAATATTGCACTTATTGCAGGAAACTCGACCATCAGGAATCCAACTGTCGCAAGAGTCTAAAACACCGAAAAAGACATTCAAAAGACACAGCCTCCACCTCCTCAACCAACTCAAATCTGGCAGCAAAGATCGGTGGAAAATATTCAAACCACGGATGAACAAAAAAGCACGGAAGCTCCAATGCCAATATCCCAGGAAGACCCCAGCAAAGCTCACCTCACTATAAATGAAGAAATTTACGGTGACCATACTCCACATGCAAGAAACATTGAGGACCCACCTGCCAACCATATTCTCACCACTACAACTAAAAATATTCCGCAACATGCCACCAATTTAGTACAAAAAAATATTCAGCCCAACAAAGCATGCAAGGACCCCACAAACAATCATCCAAATTGCCACTCAATCGGCCCCATCCAACACTCACCATGTGAAGCCACTACTAAAGAAAATTGGCCGACAAGCTCACCACAAAAGCCATGCTCTCATGCACAAACCAATAAAGCCTCAAATTTTATTCTATTAAATAATGAGTGCATACCAGCCCCACATGAAGACAACATCAGCTGTCCAGCTTCACTTTCAGGAGCCACGGAGAATACCGTTGCACAGCAAAGATTGGAGCAAATTGCAGATGTTGAACAGACCTCTCCCGATAACATGACCATAGCTAATTGTGAATCTTCCTCATCCAACAAAAATCACTTGAGCCATGAAACAGCTGCTTTAAGTGATCAAACATCTCAAAGCAATGTCAATCCCGTCCGACTACAGCCCTCTATTTCCCTTCCCAATTCAGTAGATGCTCAGACCAACGCATCCCAGGAAGGAGACCAACCAGAACAAGCACAAGGCATTCAATTGGAAGTAGTGTTACCCACACCACAACCAAACCCCAATGCTGCTAAAAAGAAACAGAGTTTACCTCCTCCTCCTCCTATGGATACTAGCTCTCAAACTCGTCGGAAAGCTACTACCAGTTCATCCCAATGACAAATATCAAAATTTGGAACATAAGAGGCATATACAAAAAAGCCTCTTTGCATAGACTGAAACATTATATTGCAAAATATAATCCAACCGTAATTGCCATATTGGAACCGTTAGTATCTGCTCGTCACATTGCCACGTATGGATTCAAATTGAAGCTGCCAAATTTTCCCATCAAATTGCAACGGGAAAATTTGGTTGTTCTGGCATGCTACAACATCTCTAACGATAACCTCCGACTTGCACCAAGTCATATCTTGCAAGCTCAATTCTTTATCTGGAGAAACTGGTTACCTCTCTTTTGTTTATGCTGCATGCAACTTTGTTGACCGAAGAAACCTTTGGGAAGCTATGGAAAACATAAGGAATCAAATTTCTGAACGCTCTTGGCTTATTGGAGGAGATTTCAGTGTAGTAAGAAATGCAGACGAATGTCTTGGCTCTTCCCCTACCTTGAGACCTATGAGAGAATTCAATGAAGCCATTGACAACTGTGGGTTGCTCGA
>JAWZTD010012335.1:0-24585 GCA_035221335.1 Echites panduratus | reverse complement strand
TGGACATGACCCGTGATGATGAATTACAACATGGATTATGTCATAAGTAATTCTCATCTTTATAGTCATATTTAAGTAACTAGACCTGATTTCATCATTGATTTCTATGTGGGAAATTCTATGTCTTGACCTAGTCTAATGTTATCTTTAACCGGATAATAATATAGGCTTTAGTTGGACATAGTATGAATCATAGTGAGAAATATGAATGAAACGAGATGGGATTTGTCACACTCATTTTGAGTAAAATATCCTTTGGGCCCTCTTGATGATCTACACTGAGAAATGCATGGTCGTGCTCAAATGAACTAATAAAGAGATATTAGCATCATTTGTTAAGACAGTTCAGTCAGGGATTAAGAAACGAATGATTAAGTTATATATAAAAATGACTTAATCCATGCCTTATACTTAATCCGGATATTATGTGACAAAGGGAATAAATATTAGACTTTAAAATAGGTTAAAATCAAACTATTGATTTTATTTAATTTGGGTAGTCATAATGTCTTGCTAGAGGCCGCTTATGACTTGTGGGTTTAGACTCGCTGCCAATATTAAATAAACATACAGGGTCACACACCAAAGCAAGTAATCACGAGCTTTTAATTCATATTGAAATTGTGAATTCAATTGAATTGGCGTAATTTCTTTTAATAGGATTTTGAAGGAAATTAAAATCATATTTTGATGAGATCAACAATTTCTGAATTATTTTTTATTATAATTACATTTCCTAATTGTAGGAAATTAGTAATATAAATATAAAAGGAGAAGAAAAGCTAGGGTTAGGATTGACATCCTATTTGATAGGAAGGAATAAATCCTAGCCGTCCATCCTATTAGATTGGAAGAAATAAATCCTAGTCGTCCATTCTATTAGATTGGAAGGAATAAATCCTAGCTGTCCACCTTTCCTTCTTCTTAATTATATAGAGAAAAGAATGGTCTTGCTATAGTTGCTCTCTTGCACACAAGGTATTTTGATAGAAAGAAAACCCTAGCCGACCTCATCTCTTCTCCTCTCTAGATTTCCATTACCAAGTTTCTAAATATCAGATTTGGAAAGCTTAAGGTTCTAGCAGACCTAGCAATTCGTTGATCTTGTTGTGTGGATACGAGTAGAGGACGTTCGTGTTTCACAGCGTCTAGATCCGAAGGATTTGCTGTTTCTGTTCTCCGAAATAGAAAAGGTACGATCTTCTTACATGGACCCTGGATCGGGATTGTGAAAAATTTTAATTTCCACTGCTTTTGTGTTCATAAATCCCAGCAGCTCAGTCATCTCTTCCTGAAGCTGTTGGATCTATTTAAGCTCTAGAAAAGGTTGTGGGGACTTCAATTGAAACTCAGCCTCAAGACGTATAGCTTTAAGATTGTTTTGCCTTTTTTGCTTCTATAGACAATTTTTTTTATTTATATTGCCTTGGGTTGTAATAATTAGATTCAGCTCATTTTGAGCTCTTTTTCCTTCTTTCTCAGTTTTTCCTGCTGATTTGAACAACACTCTATGCTTTTTCCTCTAGCATGCTTGGAAAATATTTCTGCCTGACTTCTTCAATAAACTTGCAATTTTTTTATAATGACTATGTGTCAATACTTTTAAAAGAAATCTTCATAGCAGAATAACCTTTATAGCACTTAAACTTGTAGAAAAGAAGGCATTCATAATGATAAGACTTGCAGAACTTCATAATAATAAGATTTGCTGAATTGAAGTCTAGTACTTTGGCAGCATGATACTGAGATTTGAAGAGAGAAAAAGTATAACAGTTTGGCAGCATGATAATTCTTTTAAGCCTATCTTGAGTTCAAGCATGAAATTGTTTAAGAAGGAAAATATTCCAAGGTCTTAGAAGTTGTTTATGTTCCAAGTCTGCTAGTCTATAGCTTCCACCTTGAAGTACTTCTTAGACTATGTGTGGACCTTCCCAACTTTCTTGTAGCTTAGATTATTGTCCTTGTTTGCCGAAATCAGATTTCTTAAAAACCATATCTCCAAAAATTTTCTTGCCTTAACTTTCTTGTTGAAAAAAGTTCTAATTTGCCTTTTGTACCTTGTATTAGCTTCCAGTGCTTTGTTTCTGACTTCTTGAAGGAGGACAAGCTATACTCTTCTCTCCCCCTCTTTCAAGACTAAATTATATTCAAGAAGTCTTTTCATACCAACATCTACTTTAAGTATTGCTTCTGAACCAAAGTACAGGCTCAAAAGGAATTTCTCCAGTAGCTTTCCTTGGTGTGGTTCTGTAGGTCCACAATAAACTATTAATTTCTTCTAGCCATAAGGTCTTTCGACAAACTTTTTCCAAGTTTGTTAGTCTTTTCTTAAGACTTTCTAGAATGGTTCTATTTGTGACCTCCACTAAGCCATTTGATTTATGGATGAGATAGTGAAGTTAACTTTTGCCCAATGCCTAGGTTTTTGCAGAAGATCTTGAAGGGTTCTCCAATGAATTGTCTGCCATTATCAGAGATTATAGCTCGTGGGATCCTAAATATGTAAATAATATTCCTCTATACAAAGAATTGGACCTTCTGTGAGGTCATTGTTGTCATGGGTTCAGCTTCCACCCATCTTGTGAAGTTTTCTATTGCCACAATTACGAACTGTACACCCCCTACTCCTTTTGGAAATGGTTCTAGGAGGTCTGTCCCATGTCAAATGGGACAGAGGTGTTTACTAAGTGATATCTCTCAAGAGGTTTATGTGATTTGTTTCCATGCAACTAACAGCTTTCACACTTCCTGACGACCTTTTGTATGTCTGGTACCATAGATGGCTAGTAATACCCTGTCCCGAGGACTTTCTTTGCATTGTCTTAGCTCCAATGTGAGATCTCATACCTTTGTGAATTTCTTCAATTACATATTCTACTTCATTTTTCCCAAAACATTTGAGTAAATGCCAAGTGTATGACCTTCTATAAACTTCATCATCACTAATGAGCACATATCTCGGAGCCCGTTTTCTAACTTTGCAAGCTTCCTTTTTGTCTTCAGGGAGCTCTCTATGCTTGAGATATATAAAGAGAGTATATCCCCAATATGCTTGGCCTTCTATTGTCAAACTCACCTCATAAGCTGTAGAGGGAGAATCTAGACAATTCAATTAGGAGCTCTCCCTTAGTCCATTCCAAGTCTTTAAAGAGCTTTGATGGGATGTCTAAGTCCAGATTTTGACTTCTTGGAATCTGCTCTATAATGAAATATTCCAGATTTTGAGGTCAAATTCTTTACCTTCTCAAGGCATTGCATCATGTTGTCTTCCTCAGCTTCATAGGTCCCTGCAACTTGACTTGCTAATACTTGTGACCACCTTTGCATGTAATTTGAGAATTCGTAGAGCTCGTACCAAACTCAAACTAGCTAGTAGTGTTTTATACTCTGATTCGTTGTTGGATATTGGAAAGTTATGTCTTACTGCGTAAGGAACTTTCACACCTTCTGCACTAATCAACATGATACTTGCTCTAGCACAATCTTTTTCTGTTTAACCATCTGTATACATGGTCCAGACATCCTTTTCTTTAGTTTCTCCGAGGTCCATGGGCACTCTAGCTCTTTCTTCGATGAAATCTGAGAGAGCTTATGCCTTGATTGCTCTACGAGGCTCGAAATCTATTTGATATCTGGAGAGCTCCAAAGCCTATTTCATAGTTCTTCCAGAGAGCTCTGGCTTTGCTAGTGCTTATCTTAATGGTAAGTTCATTAAGACTTTTATAGGATATGCCTTGAAGTATGGTTTAAGCTTTCTTGATGTAATAATGATCAATTACAAAAATTTCTCAAGGTCTGAGTAACGGACCTCTAGACCTCTCAAGAGCCTACTTACATAATAAATTGGGAATTGTAATCCTGACCTTTCTACTATGAGTATAGAGCTTACAGCTTTATCAATAGCTGTGAGGTACATTAAGAGCTCTTCCCTAACCTTTAAAGACACTAATTGAGGTGGTTTTCCCAGAAACTCTTTCAGCTTAGTGAAGGCTAATTGGCATTCCTCGGTCCATTGAAAACTTGTGAGTTTCTTCAATATGTCATAGAATTTGGACATTTTATCAGCTATCTTGTTGATGAATCGGTTGAGAGTTGTCCTTTTTCCCGTTAAGCTTTGCACCTCTTTGATGCTCTGAGGAGCTTCCTTATCCAATAAAGTGTTGATCTTGTTAGGATTTGCATCAATCCCTCCCTCTAATATCATGAAGCCCAGAAACTTTCTTGTTCAGACTCCAAATATGCATTTCTATTGATTGAGCTTCATATGTGCAGACCTCAATGTTTGAAAGGTCTCTCTGATGTCTTGAATAAAATCTTCTAAGGTCTTCGACTTAATGACAATGTAGTCCACATAGACCACGATGTTTGTGCCAAGTTGAGCTTTGAAAATTTTATGCATAGCTCATTGAAACTCTGCTCCAGCATTCTTCAGATTGAAATGCATCTTGGTGTGACAATAGGTCCCAACCCCTGTTATAAGAGATATCGTTTCAGTATCTTCTAATGCTATGGGAATTTGATGATACCCTTTATAGGAATCCAGGAAGCATAATTGGTAGAATGCAGTAAAACCAACCATTTGGTCAATGTTGGGCAGTGGGTAGGAGTCTTTTTGGCAGTATTTGTTTAAGGTCGTGAAGTCTACACATATCCTTTACGTTCATTTTTTCTTGGGACCACTACTTTATTGGCCAGCCACTTAAGGTACAGGACCTCTCTAAGTATTCTTGCATCGAGAAGAGCTTAGACCTCTCGATCTATCACCTCATTTCTCAATGGGCGAAGGTCTGCTTCTTCTGTTTCACTAGTTCGTAGACTAATTATATGCTCAGCTATGTTTCTGTCGATGCCTTCTAGGTCTGTGGGCTTCCAGGTAAACTCCTTTAGGTTCTCTTGTAGAGTGTCTACAAGCTTTCCTTTGTTCTTGGGAGAAGAGGGTCTAATATTTTAATTCCCTTTTCAGGAAATTCAGGATTTAAGTATATTCTTTCCCCTTTTTCTCGCTGCTTGGATTCTTGACCTTTCATCCTGTTTGGGAGGTCAACGAGCTCTATTGCTGAGTGTTTATTTGCTTGGGTCCTTATTGAAGCATCTCATTCTGTCAAACAGCATTCGGATGCCATTTGCCTGTCTTCTTTGAGGGTGATCTAGTCTTGTCTTGATTTGATTTTCATGTAGTGATGAATGAAGAAGATCTCCGTTTGTAGGCCCATGACCCCCTTCTGCCCAGAATAGCATTGTAGGTCCCTAGTGCATCAACTGCGAGTCATTCCACAACCTCTGTTACTCCTTTTCCATCTTGAGTGACTGAAGTTGGGATCTTTAAAATCCCTTTTGCATAGGTCGTTGAACGGCGGAAACTAGTGAATGCTATATCAATTTTGATCAGCAAATCTCTGTTGAGTCCCATTTGATCAAATGCCTTTTTATAAAAAGACATTGACTGCACTTCCAGTATCAACCAGAATTTTTCTACTAGAAAGTCTCTTATTTGTAGAGAGACTGTAAGAGGTTCCATGTTTGCACCTCTTGCTCTTTTGGACCTCCTTTCAATCGTGTTGATCTCTCTCACAAGAGGTCTATAAGGTTGCTTTTCAGGTCTCTGTTCAGCTGGACCTTTTGCTTGTGCTAAGAATTCTTGCAAATGACCTTCTTTGATTAGCCTCTCTATCTCAAATTTTAAGGTCGAAACAGTCTTGCATCCGGTGACCATGATCTCTGTGATATTGGCAAAATTTGTTGACGTCTCTTTTTGCCATGGGGGACTTTAAAGGTTGTAGAGGTCTCCGTAGACCTTTTCTTTCTATTACCAGTAAGACCTCTGCCCTTAGGGCTTTTAGCAGCTTAGTTACCAAGTTACGGAAGGTCTTCTTTTTCTTTTCTTGAGGTCGTCCTTTTGGTTGGAGGTCTCTCCAATTTCTCTTTCCAGAGGTGTTCTTTTGTTGAGGCTTCATCTTAATTGTTTTGTCAACAAGAGGTGTAAATCTAGGAATCTTCCTTTGGACTGTAGTTTCTTCTACCTTTATCAACCTCTCCAAGAGAGTTTGCTGATGTTTCACCATTAAGATCTCCTCCTCTACAAGAATCAATGCTACATACCGCCTTGCAATCCTTGATTGAAGACGGTGATGTATATAGCATCATTCTTCTGTTCAATTTCTATAGCCTCGTTGTTGAAACGACTATAGTAGCCCTTGTTGCTCTCTCTGATCTTCTGTTTGTTTGTGAAGAGGTTGTTTATGTCATTTTCACACCTCTAGCTGCTCTGATAATTCTTCAAGAACAGGTCTTTATGCTGATTCCAGCTAGCTATACTTGTTGTTGGTAGTCCCTTGAACCAAGATTGATATCTGCATTTTAAATGGTCTGGGTACTCAAACATCTCCATGTAAGAGACGTATTCATCAATGTGGAGCTGTGGCTCCATGGTCAAGTCATACTTTGTAGCGATCTGATGGGGCTTGAATCCGGGGGCATCTTTCTCAACCTGATTTTGTCCTCAAAGGGTGATCGTTCAACGAGGTCTACCCCATTTTGTAGATCAAGAACTTCAACCTCTTCAGGGTTGTTATTAGGTGCTTTCTTTCCCCAGTCTGCTAGTACCTCAATGTTTTTGTTGCAGTTTGTTCAAGGTGATCATTCTGAGGTCGATGTCTAGGAGCTTGCAACCCATTTCATTATCTCTTGGATTTCTTTCTTTTCTACAGGCTAGAGTTTCCCATTACTGTCCAGCTATCTTGAATCTTCCACTAACATTCTCTAGCCTTTCCCTTCTTTGATCGGAGACTTCTGACAGCCTCCTCTTAGTGTGCCGAGTGTGAGATGGAATCCTCCCTATGGAGATATAATCCCTTCTATTCTTGAGATTTCCTAGAACATTTACCATTCTACCTAGTAAATGTTTAGGCACTATGACGTCCTGGTGACCTGAGTGAGATATGAGGTTGCCTTGATGCTACATTCTCTAAGGCATTTCTCTCATGCCGTGTCTCTGTTAGTCTTCTTAAGGGACTTGAACTAGATGGTTCAGGGTCTTGCTGAGTTCTTGCCAGGTTCTGGAAGGTCTAGAACAAGTTGACACAGAATTATGATTTGATACTAAAATAGAAGCATCAACTAGATTTCCTTCTGGAAGTGTTTGAGAAGGTTCTTCAGGGATTGTTTCTTCAATCCACAACTCTGTTTTGCTTGTGCATCCATGCCTTGCTGGTTGTTCTCGTGCCATTGCTATTATATTTTTTAGTTTTAGGATGGCTTTTTGTAAGAATTCCCACAAATGGTGCCAAAAGTGATGGAACTGGACAGAGACCTTCGAGTCACTCCGTCGCAATGGCACCTATAAGAATAAAAAAAAAGAGGGAATGAGATCATCGGAGTGGGCTATTGCCTTGAGGATAACTCCGACGATAAAGTTAGAAACATATTGTATGGGATGTTCAGGGAGAGTCAGAGATTTCTCCATTGAAAGTAATTACTTAGATTAAGAGTATTCAGAATTGAGTAGGATTCTCTTCCTTTCTTCCTTACCCGTGATCAGGCCTATCTTAAAAGGATAATTGATTCCCCTTGAAGCTAGGAGTAGTATCCTAATTGGAATCAATTAGGATCCCTCGTAATCTGAGTTGATTGTGGGAAGTACATCTCGCCAATCTTGCAATAATCTTTTTAAGAAGTTTCCCTATTAGAGTTTACTGTGTTTCTTTAATGAATCTGGGCCATCATTGAAGGTACATCCGTGACCTCTAGGAGTCTTGTAAGGCTCGCTCAAAACCTTGTAGGTGCTTAAGAGTCTTCTAGAGCTCGCTAGAGACCTTCATGGTGGTCTAGTGACCTTGTACTTAATCCGACGACCTTGAGGAGGTCCTTAGTGGCCTTCATCTCTGTGATAATTCCAAACTTGGTAGTCGTGGAGCTTACTGAGATGAATAGAGGTTATGGACTATTTTTTAGGACCTTCATGAGGTGTTTTATTATATGTTTATAGACTTCCGTAAGTCTGGACCAAAGGGTAATCCGTGTTGGACCTTTACTCGTTGGATCGGGTTATCGGGTATCATTGAGTCTTTTGGGTTGTACCCCGTTTGCCCATCAGCAGGAAAAACTTTGTAAAACCTAGGCGAATTCAAAATTCTCAAGAAGTAAAATGGTGATCAAAATTTTGGTAACGTGAAGAAGGATGAAGTTCTACCCCTTTTATGGATTGGTGGTAGTTAGGTTGCCAAAAAAGGCTACCTATTCTGATTGGTTACTAAAAAATGGTCGTTTGACTTAAAGATATAAACCGCTAAACGATGTTGTTTTAGCTTTTGAACTTCCTCGACCTCCAAAGGTTGCCCAATAAAAAGGCATGACAATTCATGAAACTTTTCTTTTAGTCTCTAAAGTGCTCTAGCTTTTGAAGGTTGCGGAGTTCAAAGGGGGTAGTGATGGGCAAATGGGTATAACTTGGAAGGTCCGACTTGAATTATATTGGACCAAGATTTTAGAAGGTCTATAAAATAAGTCAACGCAACATCACAGAGGTCTTAACACATAACTGTGACCTCCTATTATCTTAGTAATTTCTGTGACCTTCAAGTCAAGGACTTATGGCAGAGATAAAGGTTGCTAAGGACAACCTCAAAGTTGTTGAACTATTTGCAAGATCTTCAGAGATTTCTATAAGACTCTTAGAGCCCATGAAATGTTCTCTTAAATTCTTTAAGAAACATAGTATACTTCAAGAAGGGAACTCTTAAGAAAAGTTCAAAGCAAGATTCACTAGATGCACTTTTTCAATCACACCAAATTACATGGGACAAAGATTGATTTTCATTAGGATACCATTCCTAAATCTAAGGGAATTAATTAGCTTTCATTTTTAGAAAGATACTATGACGATGGATCAAGGGTAAGGAAAAAAGGAACTTTGGACTAGTTCAAATACGATGGAATTTTCTAAATATTTTTTGGTGTCTAATTTGTTCGTCGGACTTACTTAAGTGATTTTCATCTACTCTATTTGTTCTTATTGGTGCCATTGCAACATACGATCGAAGGTCTTTTTTAAATTTCACCGCTAAGAATATTTGTTCTTTTAATAACATATATAAACTTTTGATTAGTGTGGCAAAAGAAAAAATATATAACATATGACCGGAATATCAAATTACAAAAAAAAAAAAATTCCATGTGTGAAGAAAAAAAAAAATTTAAATTAACCCGTAAGGAACGCGACTCGGAGATAATGGACCAAAAGGAAAATCAGACTGAAAACCCAACCACCAAAAGTAGCAGTCGATTTCAGGTGGTAACTTCACACCTCTCACCAGCAGCTACCACTGAAAATCTTCTCATGGCTTCCGAGAAAGAAGCTGCCATTTCTGCAGCCTCTCTCCCGTCCGATGCTCCAACTATGTAAGTAGGCAAACACAGATGAATAATGTTTATTTCCGCTTACAATTCGTTTATGATTTTTGGTTAATTTATGATTTGATTTCTCTGTGATGTTATGTGTTTAGATTTGACAAGATTATCAAAAAGGAAATTCCTGCTACCATTGTTTATGAGGATGAAAAGGTATCAAATTGTTATCGTTGCTTCTTTGATTTTGATTTCGGGAAGGGGTTGTTCAAAATGGCCCTCCTTTTTTTTTGTGGTTTGCACGGGTCCTTGATGTATGAAAATTTTCAAAGCCACTTTAGTTTTGTAATTTCTCCTATTAAACTTAAAAAGACTAAGAGTAGTGTTGTTATCTGGGCTCTCAATACTCAAAACTTTGAGTTTGCTCAGAATTAACAAGAAATAGTTGATTATATTCTTATTAGTTAGTAACATTGAGATTAGATTAACCAAAAGGTAATGGAGCAGAAAGTTAGCAAAAAACACAAGGTGTTAGATAGTACAAATTTTCCATGTCATCTGTTCCTCAAAACCAAAAAAGGACAACGTTTAAAAATAGATCATGGAAAATCATTATTAGAATTCTCCTCTCCACAATGACACAGTATAATCAAAAGCTGCTGCCGTTTTACTAACTCTTTTTTAGGACAAGACAAGATTCTGCAGTGCTGTTGTCTTTGTGTTGCATATAATTCCTGTTTTAATGGATTTTACCTTGGAACTTTCTTTATAATGTTTCTCCTTGTTCCTTAACATAAAAGCTCTTGTATTTTGTGTCAATGATACTTCCATCTATAGGATATATTTGACTATACTTGTATTAACACTATAGAATATTCAGAAAAGCATTTTCTTGTGTTGGTTGGTCGTTTTGCTAGTCAATGATCATTTCTTTTTCATGTTTGATTGTCTAAGGACATTTAATCTTTTCTGGCAGGTTTTGGCTTTCAGAGACATAAATCCTCAAGCTCCAACACACATTCTGCTTATTCCTAAAGTTAAGGATGGCTTAACTGGAATCTCCAAGGTATCTCTCTGTCTGAATATCTTGAAAAACTCTGCTGTATTTAAGATTCTGTGGAGCTCCCCACAATGAAAAATAAAGTGGTCAGTGTGATTATTTTTTAAAGTTCCTTATTTACTAAATGCAAATGGCTGCATGAATGGAGTTACTACTTTTACTGCTGCTGGAAGCTAGTATATTAGATTTGCAACAGTATTCTGAAGAAAACTTCTATACTCTATTAAATGTTAACAAGCCTTTGTACATTTCCTCTGATAAAATTGCATAAATATTTTCTTTTACTTCATGGTAAATGAGTAAAGAGAGAACTTGAAGCTTGAGGTACTGCAAATCATGTTGAGTTGATAATTTGGCTTCTCATGACGTGTAAAGCCTATGGATGATGATAATGTTTTCCAAAACCTTGGTGGTGATCCAATCCTTTAGCCCACTCACAAAACAAGTGACTTGTCGTTATGTGGAGAGAAGACCTACTTTAGCGAGTGATAGATCGAACTTAACTTGATATTCTTGACCTATTCCTTGATGTTGTTGTTTTTTCAGTTTGTCAAAAATATCAAGATATTGGTTATGATCATTGAAAGACTAGAATCCATCTTTTAGCTCCTCCCACGTAATTGGCTTTTGATTAGGAAGCTGGTACTACAATTGAGCCTAGTCTTCCAAATGAATGGAAGCAATGGAAACTCGATCAGTAATCGGGTGACATGATGTGAGAAGAATTGTTCAGCTTGACACACCCAACTGGTAGGATCCTCACCTCCATTAAACTTTGAGAAATCTAGCTTGACCCTTGGAGGTACATGTCAAAGAGTTGTGGATAGAGGCATCAAGGGCTGATGGCAAAGCTTTTTTAAAGGACGAGCTGTCACCAAAAGGAGATTAAATCTTTGTTTCGGGTGCAACCAAAAACACATGCCCATGACATCTTCCCAAGTGCCTGTTTCTATTCGGGCAATCTTGTGAGATAGCATTGATTTTGGCATTGAGATGGAACTTGAGGAATCTCTAATTGTGGATCACAAGCCATTTCTATTTGTGCTAATGGGGCAAATCCCCAACGATTTTTGTATTTGGATAAGCAATTATTCTATTTCTTGATTAGAGTTCTCATAATTTTCTAAATGAAGGCTTCGCTGCTGGAGCTGGTTTGGAACCAACCTAAAAAGGTAAGATCAGTGTGAAGATAGCTTCCAAGGAAAATCTAGCAAGCCTAGGATGTTGTGGTCGGCTAAATTTGCAACATACTCCAGCCACACCCATATGAGACCTAAAACCCGAATCCAATAAGTGGTACTGTAGAACTTGCATAGTTGTCAATGGTGGATGGCTTAAAAACCCTAAAATGACAATAGATATAATTAATAAAATTTCTAGTGAAAAAGATCACCTTGAACAACATAAAATAACTCATATTGCATAAGCGATAACCAGCAAAAGATTGCAAAATAATTAAAAATATTAACTGCAAAATAAGATTGCAACTCCAATAATTTTAAACATGACCAACAAAATCCTAATATTTCAAAATAATATTAAACCAAAAAAGATTAAAAAAAAATCATTAAATTCTAGATATTTTGCAGAACATTATCCGGCAGAAAATTCAAAAAAAGAATTCCATTAATTATTGTTCAATTTGAAAAATCCTAATTCTTGAAGAAAAAATTAAGAAAAGAAAATCTGAATTGCAAGAATATAAAAAAAAAAGTAAATTTAGAAGAAAGAAAAAAATTAGAGGAAGAAGGAGGCAGCAGCGAAGATGGTCTGAAGGAGGTAGAAGATAGTAAGGAAAAGGTAGTGCAGAAAATTTTTCACTTCGTCCTTGACGAGTCACAATGACAATGTTTTGAGTGTCATTGCTTCTTTTTGTTTACTATAAATATTTTCAAAACAAACATGAATGACTACAGAACATTAACTAACAAGAGATTAACAATATGCATGTCTTTTCAAAATTTATGCAAAATAAGTAATCTTAAAGTGAAACAAAAAGTGATAATTATCACCTGTTGAAACCTAAATCAGAAATTGATTCATCCTTGAAAATCAACTCTAAATTCCTAATGAAATGAAATTAATTATAAATAAGTCTTGGGAGATTGAAATTTAGAGATTGCCGGAAGGGAGATGTGTTTGCTTACTCTCTTGGCGCAATTCTAATAGGTCGATGATCCTATTTCTCGTAGGATCCTCTTACAAGTCGAGCAAAGATTCTCTGCTATTTCATTAACAAAAGAACACATAGTGCAAGTTCATATCCCTAAAGATTAAAACTATCTATATTTGCTAGTGAGGCTCTAATAAATAAATAACACAATGTATGTACTAAACTAATGGGTTACAAGGTGAATACTTTAATTAATTAATTAATAGGCCTAAAGCACACAAAGTAGGTGTGGGTTACTACAATTCCATTTGGTGCTAATTTATATTTGCTTCCTCTTGAAGGTTATGATTTGATATTTGGTACGTAATGGTACAAACCTTGGGTCCTAGCACGTTGGAGTTTTTGAAATTGCTAATGTTTTGGAACTTTAAATTAAAGGAGATTGCTTGTAGCGAAGGTTGAATAGCACAAACAAAGTTATTAATCATCAACAGAGTGAACATGTTAGTGAGTTTACAAGGTTTTTATCTAAAGTTCAACAACTACTACAAAGATATCAAAGAATTCTTCAAAAATTCTTTGGTATTTTGCCATACCCATCAGATACCATTGAAGGAATGATGTGGACTTGTCTCAGCTAGACCATATCGGTACTCTCATCTCCAGGAGATGGCGATAGAGAAGATTGTACCTTGGTTATATTATTTTTGATGATTTTGAGATTGCTACAAATTGAAGCAATGCCTAAGCAAATATCTACAAAAGGCATTGAGAGGTTTTGTCTACTTATGTGGATGTTATGGTAAGTTCATTCAAGGCTTTGGAAAAATTACTGGCACTCTTACTCAAATTCTCAAGAAAGATAATTTTATGTAATCCTCAGAAGTAGAAGAAGCTTTTAACATTTTATTTCTAACGATAATTTTTGCAATTCTTGGGTTCCCTTAGAAATTCATGGTGGAATGTGATGCATTCGGAAAAAGTGTTGGAGTAAGCAAGAAAGCCTAATTACATTTTCTAGTCATGCTTTCCTGGGGATTCTATTATCAACGTATGAGAATAGAGACCATCAAATCCGTAACACTCAAAGGATCACTAACATGACCCTGCATCGATGAAGTTTTACTCTCTTTTAAGGCTATGATTTTGTCGTGGAATATGAAAGACGAAGAGAGAATGTTGTGGCAGTTGCACTCTCGAAATGTTTAAGAATTGCCAACCAATTTTACAAGCATTGTCTAGACGTATTTCTGATTGGGTTGAGGCAAAAAGGGAGGAAAATGCATCAAACTGAATATAGAGCAGAGACTAGGTTAGTTAACCCAATTATTGAATATAGAGCAATTTCAAAACAATACACTTGCAGGAGGCTTGAAGACTACCCATTGTGTTAGATATAATTTCTACTTTTGAGAAAGGGTCAAAGGATTTATCCGAGGTTGTGTTGTTTGTTAACAAATAAAGCGGAGAAACTTCCGCAGCTGGTCTTTTCCAATATCGTCAAATTTTTGATCCAATTTGGGAGGACATTTCACTGAATTTTGTGGTTGCCTAATTCTCATGATAAGACTACTATTTTGTAGTAGATGGATTGTCCAAGATGCATATTTTGTAGTTCTATCAAATCCTTATACAACCACAAGATTTGCGCAATCCTTCCTTCACTATGTGTTTTGCTTACATGGTATGCCAAAATCCACTTTGTGTTCACGATAAAACTTTTACCAGCTTGATCTGAAAAGAGCTATTCAAGTTGAACAGAAGCGAATTCAATTATCGTACATTCTATTATCCCCAAATAGACAGCCAAAAAAAAGGGGAAGGATCTTTAGTGTTTCATGAGCTCCAAGCTGACAACATTTTTCGAGTGGCTGCTATGGTGGGGCAGCAACTAGTGGGCAAGGGGCTTATCTTGAAAGAAGGTTGCATGATGATAGATTAAAGCAGAATGTTAAGTTTATGATTTCAAGCATCGGGAGATAGATATTCAAGTTGGGGACTATTTTTATACTTAAAATTGCATGGTGGTTGACTTGATATTATCATTTATTACAAAAGTTATCTAGCAAGTTTTATGTTTCATTCAATGTTTTGCAACACATTAGAGAAGTGGTATACAAGCTAGAACTTTCCTCGATAAGTTGTATTCCTGATGTCTTCCATGTATTTCTTTTGAAAAAGCATTCGGGAACCTCGTTTTGGCGCAACAACAACTTGTAGTTGAAGGAAATGAAAAAACACCCCTATGTATTTGCTATCATTTAGTGAATAACAAAATTCAAGTTAAAAAAGTATTTGTCCACTGGGCTGAGTGCTTAGCAGCTGAGCTACTTGTGAGAAAAGTAGATAGAGCTAATAGTGAGAAAAGTGGAGTTTCGTTAATATCAGTTCCCAACTTTTCCTCTTAGGAATGGAAGTGCATCTTAAGTGGGTGGAAATATTACGACTCTGTCATCAACATTTAAAATTGCATTCGGCTAGAGATAATTTGAATAAATGCACGTGAATGATTTCCTAATTAGGTGCCTTCCTATTCTTCAGTTGCATTTGTTATTTTTGTTATGTTGCTGCTGCTATGAAGCCATGGTTCCTTGGTAGGAAATGGGGGCTTTTGTATAAAAGAGAATACTGATTTAAGAATAACATCGAAGGTTAAACTCAAATATTAAGCCTTGCTTATTAGTGGCCATGAGCAATACTATCAAATCAGTTATCTTATTCTTTATATTCCCTCGAGATTTCAAGTCTTTCCTGGGCTCTATTACTGATGTGATCATGAGTGGAAACCTTCTTCATCAATAAAAAATGCATCAATTGAAACTTATCCAAGACTTCATCAATTGTAACTAGATATATTGACCTATGTTGTCTTCAACATTAACCAATATCTTGTGTTTGGTAGATAATTCACACCCTAGCCAAAGTATAGAAAAGCCCTAAGAAGTTATCAAAGAACTTTAGAAGAGTTCTAGGCACACACTCAAAGATCAAGTTTGATCTTGCAATTTGAATTCTCAAAAAGAAATGTTGTTTGTCATAATTGATAGATTGATTTTGATTTACACAATGAGGTCCATTTATAGCCAACAGGCTGAAATAACCTAGCAAATTCGTAATTAGGAAGTAAAAGACATAAATGCCCTTAATTGAAGTGAAACTCTTCATGAAAAACTCATAAAAACGCATTTGAAATGTTACTGGTGAGAGGAGTGTCTAGCATCGGCTAATGCACTTGACTGGACCCGGTAGCCTACTGGAAAGATGAAGAATTGCTGCCAAAATGAGTTAGGCTCCGAAAAGAGGAGCTCAAGCTCCGGACTGTTGAAGCTTTTCTCTGGATAACCTAGTTTTGCATTGGAGAGTCATCATTTTTCACCCTTTCTCCTCCATTTGTCTTCCATAACTTCATGCCACCTTTGATGTTTCTTCATGGACTTTCCCAAGTCTCTTATGATCATGTTCTCAGCTAGAGAATCCCTCTTTAACATCATTGAAGTCTTGGGCCTTGATGACATTAAAACACATTCTTGAATCAACATCGTCTTGTGGTGACATTCTCTCAAAGATTGTATCAAAATCAAGTAAATGTTTCCTTTCTTGACCAAATATCGTCAATGCTTGTTTTAACTTTGAAGTCCTTGATCTTGTAATTGGTCCACTAGGTATCTTTGGAGTCGGATCACCATCAACTACCCAGTAAGGACGCACTTGGAAATTAATTAAATCTAAAGATTGTTAAACAATGGGTACATTAATTGATTATTTAGAGGTTGTTAAGAGGAGAAAATGAAAAATACGACTAAATTTAGTTTGCTGAGCAAACGCACTTTTTAACTTGGAATCCATTTCCATTCACTAGTAGGAAGTGAATGTTCGCATTGTAACACAAAAATTAATTCCTACCTACCAAAACTTATGCATTTAGGGTTGAACTCACAGAGAATTGAATATAAGTATAATGAAAACCAATCAACAAGTAATAAGGGGGATTTTGGAAAAGCCTTGCGAACCAAAGAATTAAAAGCTAAGTAAGAGAAGAATATAGATGAGAAAGCTATTGACGAGAAACAATCCATAGGTAAATTGTTATAGGATTAATTATTGATCAAATAAGATAATTGAATAGTTGATTTTAAAATTTGTCTTAGTGCTCAAGTTTCTATCCTTAAAATCGATCAATTTCTCGTAATAAGAAATAAAATCCCTAATTTAATCAATTAAACCTAAGTCTTAGTGAAAATAGATTTAAGCAATTAAATTGCATCAAATATGAAGGCATCACCATCGTCAAATTACATAAAACAAATAGCTTTATTCTTATGCAATTTGATTAATGCAATTCTCTATTGTTGAATCAAGTCTTGGTGGATTTATCAATCTTATCGATAATATTTAAAACTTAGCAAATATAATCATGCAAATTAATCTAGGTGATCAAGCTAAATTAATAAACACAAAGAATTGTATAAATAATACTCAATAATAAAGATAAAATCTTTAACCAAAAAAAAAAAAAAAAATTCACATAACCCCATATCAAAATAACCTACTTCATGCTTTTCTTATTAACTAAAGAGAATTGCTCACAAGATATGGTTAATAAAAACTAAGATACAAAGAAAATAGATAGAGAAATCTGCCCCGAGGAAATAATCTCTTTCTTTGCCTTCAAGATTTTTCGGGAAATCAATATTGAATTGTGTCTTTTTAAAACTTATGAGAGGAGCTCTATTTGTGGGAGTTTAAGACTCCTTTTAAATAAGTAATTACCTAAAAGGATTCTAACAACTAATTAGAAGTTTATTACAAAAAAGAATCATAAAAGGAGTAGAAAATCCTTTAGAAAATAAGATTTTTTGCTAATGGCTTGATCTAGTCTGCTACTGTGCCGGATGGCATGCACTTGGCTCGATCTCACACTGGCTTGGTGCGCTCGGGCTCACTACTGGGCTACCTGGTTAGCTGCCCCGCCAGATGGTGCTCCCGTCAGCTCTGGCCTGGTGAGCTCGGGGGCACTCCACCGCGAAACCTAATGTGCTCTCGCGCCAGTCTTGGGCACGCTGCCTGGCTCGCTATCACGTCTCGTGGTGTGCTCAGCGGCCATTTTTTAATTTTCTTTCACACCATCTTCAAGCAATTTCGACTGTTTTCAAGCGATTTTCAACCTAAATTACCTATCAACAAAAACCAAGCATGGGGAAGTAAAATATATCAAAAATAATATAATTTAGGCTAAGTTACATAAAATAATAGTAGAAAAATGACAAAAAATTTACCCTAAATATGTATAAATTAGGAAGCATTCAACCGTGTTCTGCTGATTTTCTTCGTTCTTGACAGAGAAAAAGGGAGTATAATTCAAGATTCAAAAGGATCTTTAATTGTCTTAGAATGGATGGGCTCTATTTCAAAAACCCAGGAATATTATCCCAAAGTTTTAATGATAGGTTTTATAGGACAAACTTAAAGACAAAAAATTTTATTCTTGCAGTCTAATTATATTTGAAGAAGTTATTTTGCTAGAAGTTGAAGTCCACAAGAAGATTTTGTAAGTGGCCGCCCAATAAGTCCAAGATTAACTTTGGCTCTGTTATGATTTAAGTAATCAAATTTTAAAGATATCAAGACTTCAAGAGTCTCTAATTTTATTAGGTTTTTTATTGCTTAGTTATTTCTTATTTGTATTAGGTTTCTTTTATCAAATTAGGATTTTACTTCTAATTCCTAGTATGACTAAATTAGTACGTTTTCCATACACTATATAAGGTTGGCTAATGGCTCTACTAAAAAAAATTCAATCAATTTCCTGCAGATTTTTATTGGGAGAGGATTTTTATTCCCTCTTTGTTTTTTATTTAACTTATCAAACTTTTGGGATTGTAGTGTTCGTCTTGTTGACGTATTGGATCTTCAATTCCTAAGACTTGAATTTTCTTCCTTGGGAAATTTTAATTTTGATGTAGTGGATATTACTTGTGGAGATATTGTCACTTCTCTTGTTGTAGCTTCCACTCATTTCGTTTGATGTATGTGGTTTTTATGCTCTGTAAGTACTGTCACTAGGTTTCTGTGATCAACTTGCAAAACTGCAGTTGCATGCATGGTGCCTCCTATATGTTTTGCTTTCGCCCATACGTAATTCTACTAATTCATGATACAACCACGGTTCAATAAACGAATAAGTGTTTAGGAGTAAAAGGATTCCATGAAGAAGGCCAACAACACAGTGCCTTCTTTTTCCATCTTTGGAGTGGTAGGGGGATATATTTTTCCTCATAATTTGAGGTTCTTAATAATGAATTGGAAAGCAAATTGTGGACTGAATCATCATAACAAGATCATGAGGGATTTGTGCAATCGGTCAAGCAGGAACATTTTCTGAAACTGTACCTTATTGGAAGTATGCATTTTTTTATTTTTATTTTTTATCTTTTCTTTTGCAAAAGACAAGGCATTCTTCTAAAATGATCTTCATCAAGAGAGTATTGGTCACATGAGTTCCAGACATTTGCATGCCTTCTTGATTCTGTTTCTGCCAGTTGTTTTGATGTTGGGTGTGGGGGGGGGGGTGGTTGTTAGTGGAAGAGAAAGATTCTGTTTGCACGCATGCTGGAATAATAGATTAAGTTCATTATTCAACAGAACACATTGTTAATCTTTGGAGCAGTTCTATTGTCTTATAAGTACTGTCACAGCAATGTCTGTACATCTATTTTTAAATAGAATGTGATCTTTAATTCTGCTGACGTATTCTTTAGAAAATTCCACCTACATAAAACCTAAATTTCATCCCTATGATTTTTGACTTGGCCTTCTTTGATCACTGTTAAGTGATTAACTGGAGTTGTTATTTTCTGTAATTCTCTGCAAGCATTCAGATTTTTATTTCATGAAGTCAAGAATTTGAGGTCACATAGCATTGTGACATTCATTCTGATGTGGATGACTAACATTCATAAATTACTAAAGTAATTAGGAAAACTCAGTAGTGTGAATCCTTGAAGTTTCAGTAAACCCAAGAGTACTGAAAATCTGATTTTAGAAGTGACTGCAAATGTAATTTGCTGCTACTGAGTTTGAAATATATGGCTTATGACAAATGTGAGGAAAAAACAGAATTGACCTTCATATGTAAACAAAATTGCTCTTCATGATGCAGGAACACCCCTGTCTTGCTTAAGAAAGTAATAGTTATCAACATGTTTGATGTTTAAGAGCATTTGGTGTTCTGGTTTCTTGTATCCTTGTCGTGAAGCTGGTTACATGAATATTTTTTATTTTACTTCAATTCACTTAATCCTGTTACACGCTCTCTTTCCGTTCGGAAGCGAATTTCATTTGAGTATCCAGAATTAAATGTTTTGTTTCTTAAATTAGTTAAAATTTTGTTAAAAAATTGACATTGCTACATTAAAAAGAAATCAAATCTAACTTTTTCTTTAGACTTTGTCCAAATCAAAATGTTACATTCAATTCCTTTAGAGGGACTGTTTTTTTGACACTCTTTCATAAAAGTAGGTGCTTTGAATGCTAGTGGTTGTCAGTGTCAAAGCTAACATCAGAGAGTGGTCTAGTAAAAGCTTAATACCACTGTATGAGAATAGGCATCCTTAGCTAACATTCAAGTACTGGCAATTTTTTTTTTTTTGGTTATTCTTTTGTCTATCTTATTAGTTTGTGAAAGTTTTTGTTTGTTCACATGTGATAGGCTGAGGAGAAGCATTGTGAGATTTTGGGACGCCTTCTTTACACTGCAAAGGTCATTGCTAAACAAGAAGGTCTCGATGATGGATTCAGACTTGTGATCAATGATGGTCCAAATGGATGTAAATAACTGTTTTTCCCGTTATTTCTTACATTTCAATCAATCTCGTATTATTAGTACTTGCTCTTTTTTACTTTAAATTTATTTTGGCAGGTCAATCGGTCCATCACCTTCATATTCACCTTCTCGGGGGACGCCAGATGAACTGGCCACCTGGTTAAAAGAAGATAAGCCATGAAAATCATGGTTTGCCTTTCTGCTGGTTGCCCTTAACCATTCTCTGGCTTAAACTCTGTTTGATGAATAATGGCATTAGCCATGTAGAAAGAGGATAAAATGATGTACTAATTTAAATTGGAAATTGGAACATAGAGGTCCTTTCTATGTATCTTGACGCTTTAATGTAGTGGATGATGTCATAAAATGATGTACTAATTTAAAGGGTGTGTTCAGCTAAATGATTTAAAATGATGAATCTACTCAATGTTAGTGTACTCTGCATACGTGGAGTAATTTTCAAATACAGTATTCACTTTAGTCTTGCAAGACTACAAGCATGTGTTCCTTTGATTGGGCTTAAATTGAAAAAAAAAAAAACAATATATATAAAGAAATATTATAATGAACATAGTTATTTTTTTTTTAAATTTCTATTAAGTATACATCTAAATAGATTTGACCTCCTCAATGGAAGTAACATCAAATGGTCATTTGAGCTAGTCCCAAGTGGTTTGGATATAGTTAGTTAAAAAAAAATTATTTAGTTATAATAAACAAATTTTTACACTTACTCTTCAAAAGAAAATTATAAAAGAGTTATTTTTAACTTTTAAAATTATATCAAGTATTTTTAGGGTTTTTTTTATAAAATTAGTTTATAAAATATATTTAAAAAAAATAATAAATGATTTTATTTTAAGAGTTAAGTTTTTGTTAAAATTTTTAATAGTTGTCCATTGTTTTGTGTTTGAATTTAAAAGTTTCTTTTGATATAAAAAGTTGTTTGGATGAAAAATTATGGGCTTTTAGTCTATTTTGATCATATATGTTTGGATTAAATTATAGTATGATTTTACTGAATTTTTTTTCCAGTCGTTGTGGTTCCTTAACATGTTATGGTAACCCTTTTAGTCCAATTACTATATTTTGACAAAACATTCGTTGAAATATGTCATGACTCAGGTTAATTTTTTCGGGGTCAAAATTGTCAATTTCATCATTGTAACTCAAAATCTAATCAATCTCAAGGTTTTTGAATGAATTTGGATTGTCCAATTAATTTATTTAGATTTTTTAAAAAACAAATGCATCTAAAATTCTTTCTTTTTTTAATAGGTTGGTTGGATTTTGAGGAGGAGAAATGTGATTGACAATTTGCTCAAAAAAATTTTCATATATTAGTAACATAATTGGTTTCAACAATTGTTTTGTCCAAAAATGATAGTTGGGATCAAAACGACTATTTATAATATGTCGAGGCACCATACCGGCTAAATAAAATTATAAATTATAATTTGAATCAAACACGTGGCATCGAATAGGCCAAAAGTGCAAAAATTATTTTTTGAAGTGGTGCTCCAATCGGTATGAGTAAAGGTATTATTATTATTATTATTTGTCTAAATCACTTTCTAAACACTGGAATGGATTGCCTGATTAGATTGATGTTAAATCTATTTTCCAGAAATTGTAATTTGGGCTTAAACAAGAGAATATAGCTCCATTCAACGTCATCACCTTGAAAACTTTTTTTTTTCTTTCAATTTAACTATTAAACTTCTAAATACGTCAATTTAACTATTTTACTTTATAGAAATAGCTAATTTGATCAAGATTGGCTTCCACGCACCACTCTTGAATCAGAAATATATTTATCTCATATTTAAATTACAACTTGACATCCAACAAGATAAAAAATAAATGACATGGAAAAAAACAAAAAGGAAAAGATGAAAACATATTAAAATGATGTTTAAAAACTTAGAAAGATTTCAACGCTTTAACCAACTGTGATTTTTGTAGGTATGTAGTAATTGAAAATGAGGCATTGCACCATTTATTAGATGTAAGATGTTTATGTGAATGATTTTGCATTTTCTGAAGGGGTTTAAAAACCCTAGATAAGTTGTAAAAATGGACAGATGAAAGAGGAGAAAAACATCAAGAGAATACCTCTGAGTATTGATTCCTTATTTTTCTGTTTGAATGTTTTAAATTTCAATTTTCATGTTTGATTTGATGATGTAGATATTTTAATATATAACATAGATAAAATTTTGACGTGGACAATATATGTAGCATCGGAAAATAATTTTACTGGCCTATCTTAATTAGTCAGATTGTCATATGATGGTCAAATTGATAATTTCTATAAAGTTAAATGGTTAAATTGATATATTTAAAAGTTTAATGGTTAAATTGAAAAGAAAAAAAAAATTAAATTGACGTATTTAGAAATTTTTAATGATTAAATTAAAAAAAAGGTTCAAATCCAAATTGATACTTGTGTCAAAAAAAACGTTCCAAATAGATCTTTTTCATTATAATCGAATCCAAGCCAGCACTTTGCATCCTTTCCATCTCATGCAGGTGACAATAGCAACATAGAAAAAAAAAGTTTTTTGCCAAGAAATTTGTCACATACCAAAGCGAAAACTTCATAACAATTAAAAAAAAAAAATCCAGAAATTTGTAACTACACTCTCATTACCCGGAAGTCTGTCCCGCCAAAGTCCAATGCAGAAAACAATCCTACTTCAACCCTTTCAAACAAAATAAAAGACACCCAAGAATAAAAATAATTCTCCAAAAGGAACCTCAGGCACAAAATGATAATCAGCACTCTTCACATACCATTCATAACAAAGATTCTGTTACAAAAGTAGACAACAAACAATTACATTAAAAAAAAGCATAATACTGATAAGAACTTTTTGAATTAATATCTCTACTAAATATGTTCCTAGAAGAAGAAAAAGATTTAATGGCTTAAATTATAAAGCATGTAACCATATGACTTCTGATAAGATTAGACATGATAACCAAAAGCAGCTTAATCTAAGAAGAAAAATATTTTTTTTATTAACTCATCCAAGCTAATACATTAATGTGCATATCCCCCGACTGCCCTACATGACGTGACTCCCACCTCCATGCCTTCTCAGTTTTTTTGGACTCCTCTACAAACCTTGCAACTCACTCAAGATTCTCTAACCACTTATCGTGTACAAAAGGCTCAAGCTTACAAAGATTTTACAAGTGAACCTAAAGTTACTTTATTTTTCTTATCTTTTTGTTTGTAAAGTTGTGATCATAACTACATATCAATTGTATATCCTAACTATTTTGGGACATTTTGGCCGCGTTGTTACTCCATGTTAATGAATGAAAAGGGTTGGGATCCTAATACATTAATGTGCATGTCAAAGACAAAAAACTGAGAAATATAACGAAAGCTAAGTGATGTAAAACACAATATTAGCCTATTCTTATACGAATATGTAAGCGTAGTCATGCATCTCTTCTCCTATCTTGCACAAGCATTTTAAAGCTAATACTCCCTTCTCGTCCAAAATAATAGTGCCGTTAGAATGTTTAGTACATTCCAATTTTTTTTGTCAATTTAGAAAATCAAGAGTTGATTAATAACTTTTTCTCCTAAATCACACCACTTTGAAATGTAATTAATTTCTGTTCAAAAAACAAAATGTACATGATCTTTAATTTTCTTATCTTCTGATGAATCCAATAGGATAGTCATTTCTTAATCTATGTGCAAGTCCTAAATGGAAGGACTTTTCTTATTCTATCTGCTTATCACATTACCTTTTCTGCAAATTTAGAAAATCCAAGGACACATGCATCATGTAGCATTATATAGACAAAGATGCTAGATCTACCGAAAGATCTCATCACTCATTAAATTATACAAAGTACTGAAAACCAGTTTGAAGGCAGAAATCAAAATCTTTTGCTCGTCAAATCTTAGGTAATGACAGACAAAGATGGTAAATAAAGCTATAAATGGAAAAGTTACAAACTTGTTAATATGAAAATCATTTAATAATCAGAGTCAGGAAATTAGCATGGAAGACATACCTATCCAGTCCATTGCGTAAACCCCATAGTTGAAAGAGTTCATCTATCTAGAAAAATTAGCATATCCACCACAGCGAAAAAATATTAAGATGGAAAGAATCAGCACAATAAGATCAGAATCCAATGTAAGTGATGTGATTCATGCAAGGAAACCTTCTTCATCTAACATAAACACATCATTTGAAAAACTTACCCAAGACTTCATCA
>JAWZTD010012295.1:0-24617 GCA_035221335.1 Echites panduratus | reverse complement strand
TAAATATTTGTCTCAATGTGGAGAATTTGAATACCTACACCTGTCGTAAAGGAATGTAAATGCCAAGGATTTAAATACCATATTTGTCCAGAACATGGTTTTTTTAATATATATATATATATATATATATATATATATAATTCCCTTTAAATTTTTGGAAACCATTTCTCCCGCAATTTGAATATTTCTGTTTTTATTTTTGGATTATTCGGAGAAATGAAAGTCTGGTTCAACAATAAAAATTTTCCCAAAGAAATTATTTATAATGTTACGTTCAAAATGAAATTAATGGGACACCATTTAATAAACTTTGTCAAAGGAAAAATAGAACTTTAATAAGAGAAAACTAATCAAAATTAAAAACGAATGTTAATTAATGATTAAAGACAATCAAGTGGAGTGACTAGCATACCAACACCTGGATAGCAGTACAAGCTAAAAAAAAAAACAAAAAAAATCAATAAAAAATTAGACAAATTATATTTTAAAAAATAAATAAACAATAAGCAAAAATCATTTCTAAAATATAAATAAAATAAACAACGATTACACAAATCATGAAATAATAAGAATTCAAATATAATAGATAATAAATAGATACCCTTGGCCCGCGGAATTTGATCCAACTCTACCAATGCTCACCAACGGCAACAAAGGGTCATTATAAAAGCCCACTTTCAAATTGATTGATTTATTTTTATAAAACAAATTATTATTAATTTTGATAGTTAAAAATTTAATTATAATTTAAATTTTTTACTTATAATAGTATTTTCCTATATATATACATATAAATAAGATATATAATTTCTATTTATAATATAAAAAAGCTCACAGCTACCCCTCAATTTGGAGGAATTCCAATATCAATGGCCATTGTTCTTGCCACATCCTTCATCACCATAGTCATCCATGAACCTCTTTCAATACGAATGCCGTTTCCTAACTCTCTCCATCATTTCTTCAGTTGGCACATTTTTCCCTCTCCGGAAGGAAGAAATACATGAAAAAATTACATGATAGAAAACCCAGCCAGAGAAGAACAAGAATATTCAATTCTTGAAAGTGCATAACATTGACTGAAAGGCTTGTATGATCACAAAAGTAACCAAAAGTTTAGCCCAAATAGAAGTACCTTGCCCTGCAGATCAAGTCTCCAAAGGGAAAATCACACTTGAAATTAACCAACCTACCCCATGACCATTCAAAAGAAACCACAAAGGTGCATATTTGCATCACTACAACGATTGCATAACCATGGGAAAGGTTGTCTATTTAATAATTAACTTCGATTTCCATTAATTAAGGGTATCCAAACTTATTACAAGAGTTTTATTCGGCCGATTTTGTCCACAAAGTAGAGTGAAACTAAGGTAAAAAAACAACAGTGACAACTCCAGCCATAACAACTGAGTACAAAATTACATGTTCCAAATCCTATCGTTTCAAATAAGACTTGGTGTGTAAATTATTATGGCACTCAACTAAACTGACGGAAGATCAGTAGACAATATTTAAGAGCATCATCACCATCTTCTAAGAAATGGGATTGAATTTGGAGACAAGAACTACTAGATTTGCACTTGCTGTCAGCTCCAATATGTTCTTCACTTTCTTTATAGCTCAGTTCTTCGTATCAATTATGTGCCCATGCAAGCCTTCATCTTTATATTCAGCAGGAGAAGGATGAGTGACAACAGGTGGACAAGGAGCGTGCTTAACGTTTATGGCAACCTTCTGCCCAGCTTGGCAATGCCCAGGTTTACCACAGAGAAAAAAGTGATGACCACGAGTTCTCATGGTAATTGAATCGTTTCCGGTTGTATAAGTAGCAATTGGGGCAGATACATTGCAGGCCCTGTACTCAGCATGTGTCACTTGCATCACATTATGAAACAGGGGATGGTACTTAAATTCTGTTCACAGTTCACCAAAAAGCGTAAGAAATTTAGAATTCCAGAACTCCAGTTATGCAAAACCGACAACACGAAAACTTTGGCATATATCCTGGTTTTTTGTTCAAGATAGACCCAAATGTTTCGCAGTATCCGAACAACGAAGTATATATGTTATATCCCCATGGTTCATCAACTATAGAAAAAGGGCAGTTGGAATATGAGCTTTGGCTATTGTTCTTCACCAGAAAAGTTTCCAAAATCCGAAACAATGTTTGAATTCTTGCATACATAGAAAAGCAAAACAAATTCTTTAGAACACAAGCGACAGCGACAACCCTGCTAAAGCAACATTGTGGTTAACTTTTATTGTGAAAGTAAAGTTCTTCATCATTAAAACCACGGATTTCCATTTCGTCACCTTCTAAGTTCATCATTAAAATCATGGATTTCCCTTATGTCACCTTCTACTAGATTTTACAGCAGATAAATCAGTATTATTATAGGCATCTTTTCATACCAAAATAAATTTGTTTCAAAATTTTTTATTATTTTTTTTAATATAAGGTTAGGCAGGGAAACCCCTCCCCTTAACCGGTTGTCTGTATGTCAGAGATGTCAATGTTTTCAAGTATTTTGCAAAACAATGTCACAAGTATTATTGTGAAGTCCATATACGGCACCTAAAAGTACAAAATAGAGAAAAGAAGTGGACCAAAAAATGGGTGAGCAGCTAACGAGGGACCTATGTCAAGACTACGTTTTCCCATAGAGACTACAACAAAACATTTAGAAAGTTTGAAGCTTTTCCACAGGATAAAGATCTTGAAAAAGGTCAGTGCAAAAGTAATCAGATAAACACATAAAATCAGCTCTCTGTTTTCTAATTTTGACAAGAAAATGCAGCCCATCAGACAGTCATGACCTTGCTGAGTGTTTCAAGAAATGAAGTTCAAAACCTCTTGAAGAAACACTTATATCGAATAAAAAAGAACAGGAAGAAACCATATCGATTAGGAAAAAGCATAACTGATAGATTGCTCAAGAAAGAGTTTTCTTACGGATTATATCACCAACTGAAAAGTTCTTCGTGGCAGCCCACTGCGTGTAGTTGACACCGCCGATGGTTGTCCAACCAGCAGAGTCTCCAACCGTGTATACAGCTCCATGAGAGAGCTGCAATGAAGAAGAAATGACAAGGAGGAAGGTCAACAAAGCCCTCATTGCAAGATCCAAAGCCACGTTCCCACTTCTTGGAGAAAAGACACAACCAAAAGTCGAAAAGTCGATGTCTCTCTCTTTGCTTTACCAGTTTTGGAGTTACTTTAGCTCGTGGGGGGTTTTTATATATTTTGTTGCCTTGATTGGGTCTTTATTTGTAAAATCAATCACTCACCAAATAGGTGTAATGTTTGCAGTGGTGGTGAGCCTGGTGGCAGCTCTGTGAAATTCACGAAAAAACATGGCTTTTGTTGTCGGCCGGTGGCAGTGTCCCGGCTACAACGCAATCCACTTGCGTTGTCATTTTTTAACTAAAAAAATGAGTGGGAAAAAAAAATTTTCAAGCCCAAAAAAAAAAAAAAAAGATAAAACGAGTTAACAAAAAATTTTGTGTCACAATATTTTTTTTTAGCCTAAAATGAACTAATTCTATATCCTTGATATGAGATACCCTTATTTGTTAAGGTTGTCATTTACAATAATTCCTTTGGATAATACTAAGAAAAAACATGATAAATGTACAAGTTTGGAGGCTAATAAACTTTTAATCGGTTTTGATCAATATATTATTGATCGTGTGAGTCGCAACATATGTAAATTAAATCTAATTATCAAATTATGCAGTAGAGTAAGTAGGGTCGAACCTATATGGAATTGAATTCAAATTTAATTAACATCAATCAACAAATAATAAAAAAGAGATTTTCGTAAGATTTTTATTAAAAGTAATTAAAAACAATTCTAAAAATAAAAGTTAAGAAGATATATGAGAAAGTTGTTAATAAGAAACAATACCCAAATCAATTGCTATGTTGTCAATTATAGATTAATTAAGATAAATGAGTAGTTGATTTTAGAATTTGGCTTAACTCTCAAATCAATAAACATGATTAACAAGATGAAAACAACAATTTCATAAATACTCAAGAATAAATATCAAAGTTTTAATATTAAAAACAAAGTAAATCTCATAACCCCATATCAAAATGACTTTACTTCATGTGTTTGTTAACAAAAGAAAACTACTCACAAGACATGATTAATACACCAAAGAGAAGATAAAAGAAATCTGTCCTGAAGAAAATGTTTTTATTGTCTTCGAGACTATTCGGAAAATCAATATTGAATTGCATATCTTCAATTTTAACTAAGAAACCTCTCAACAATCAATAACTTCTCACTATAGCTCTCAAGAATTAATATGACATTTTAAGAATAGATCCTTTCTTAGAGTTTATATTCTACTCTTTTATAGGATTTGCTAAAACATCTTTTCCATAATTTTCTCCTTCTTTTCTAATTTGTCTCTTCTTTTCCTTGATTTCTTTCTTGTTTTAAGGGTTGTTTTTTTCTTTTCTTTAAAATCCTCCATATTTTGAGGATTGTCTTCACTTTTCCTTAAAATCATCTTTCTTTTAGAATTCTCTTTCTTAATTTCCTCCTTATATTAGGGTTGGTCTCATATTTTTCTTGATTTCCACCCTTATGTTTTCTCATTTCCTTGATTTATTTATAAAACAAAAATAATGTATATGAAAGAAAAATATTTCTTAATTAGCATAATTAAACTAAATTACTTAAATTAATATTATAAAAACAGATATAAATTTAGATTAAATATGCATAAATCAATTATATAAAAAAAAATTCTAAAGTAGAAATAGTCTAAGATCACGGAATATAATTAATTCATTTTAGGCTAACCATTTGGATTAACTTTTTTAAATTCTTAAAAAGTGGAATTTTGATTTTTTAAAAAAAGATTATAATAAAAAACTAAAAGTTATTCAATAGATTTATTTTGAAATTTATTTTTTAAGCGGAAATTATTTTGAAAGAAAAATTATTTTGTGAGTATATTTTTTTTAGAGAATGAAAACTCATTCCCCTTAATTTGTGATTTTTTACCCATTTCTTTATTATTTGAAAATTTTTTTATATTTTTAACAACTTTCTCATTTATTATTGGATCTAATTTTTATTTAAAATAGATAAAAAATAGGTTTTAAACTAAATTCAAATGAGGAATAAAAAATTGTAGTGACATGAAATATTAACTCGTTTCATCTCCTTCTCCCCTTTTTTTTTTTTTTTAAGTCTTTCGCAACATATGCCCTAAAAAAATATATATCGTTGGGCACGTGACAAATGTACCATCTTATTTTTCATTTTTTTTTAATAAAAAATAGCAGCAGATTTCATTCTTGGGTTGGAGATGCAAGTCCAGCGATGATCGGAGCGCGAACTGAGATGCGATGTAGCCTCTACGACTATAAAAAACAAAAAATCCAACTGCGCCAGACGAAAGCCCATATGTTGTATACCTAACTAGAAGCTCATTTCATTTAATAAAATGTTTATTTACATTTAAATTTATTTTTTAAAAAAGAAATAAAAAATCTGATCAAAATTTAAATTAAAATATTCATGAGATAAATCAATTTTTTTAATAAAAAATAAACTTTAATAGATACATATTTTAATTATTAGGTAAAAAAAAATATGATTGTTTTGTATATCTAAATATACCCTTAGAAATTAATATCAAAATGATATTTATTTGGATGACGTTATTTCATTTCATAAAATATATGTTTAGATTGAAATTCATTATTTTTGTAAAAACATATGATCAAAACCTGAATTGAAATACCCATAAGATGAATCAATTTCTTTTAATAAAAAAAGGACATATACATTTTAATTATTTTATAAAAAATATGTGATTGGATGATATATTAAATTACAACCTTAGAAATTAAACCTCCCTAATTTACAGAAAGGGTTAGCCTTTCTGGCTAGGAATTAAATCTGGACCCTCTAATTTATACAGAGGGTGCTCGCCCCAAACAGTGGCAGACCCCAATTTTTGGAGATGGCCTTCCACTTTGGCTGGGCTTTTTTAATAAAAAAAAAAAAGAAAAAAAATCATGAAATCGACTTTCATCTTCAACAATTTGATTTTTCTGCAGATAATAGTCAAATGAAACTGCTTGTAAATAAAATAATAATAAAAAAAGAAATGAAGCCTTTGGATTGGAATGGACCTTTGTGATGGTTATGATATCTGAGGTTGAAAACATAGGCGTTTTCAATAATCATTCGGGAGAAAAGTAATTAACAACTAATTATTACATTAGAAGGATTAAATTTAATAAATATTTTTCTCCTGGCAAAGGCATGTAGTTTCAACTATTTAAATATGGTTTTTTTGTAACATAATTATTTAAAATTATAATTCTCTTAAAAAAAATATTTAACAAGCAACAAATAATATTAGAATCTTCTTGATCAGACACTCATTACTGGAGTTGATATCTCGGTCCAACCCAATCCCAACAACGCGAGAGTTTAAAAAGTCTGGTAAAACCAAAAATGGCAAGTAGATGTTACTGGCCCACCAGGCCAGTCTTGGGTCGAATAGGTTTTACTGTTTTTATAATTGGATCGAGTTTAAAAAAATTATTAATTTATGATTTAATGATAATTGAATTGGTTAATTTAATAATTAAAAATATTTATTTTACAGGTTAAAATATATTAAAATTTATATGATTTACTATATGATTTATTCGTTAAAGGTAGATTAATTTTTTTATATTATTACTTACTTAAATTATTTATATATTCTTTTTCTTTATAACGTAAAGTAATATACTTTACATGAGATTGCAGGGGCAGCATGTCCCGAAAAAAATTTTGTTTTTTGTATTCTATAAAAATTAGAAAATATCTGTGTTGGGTTGTATAGGAATTAGAGAATTAGAGAAGAAAATTAAGTGATTTATATTAGAATTAGAAGAAAACAATTTAGTAAAATTTTTAATTAGAAGTTTTTACTTTTTAACTTATTCAATTTAACACTTTTTTTTTAACATAATTGGTCGGTCTAACGGTTCATTGATTAGATCGATCGATCCAAAATAGTTTAATGAAAAGAAAGTATTTTCTTCATTTCTGATTTTGAAGCTTCGATCGAATCGATCACTGGACCGATTCTGTCCTGTCCAGAAAACCTGGATCTGAAGTTTAGCAGAGTCAAGTTCTTCAAGGGTTGAAGGGTGGACCGAAATCAGTCATGGGGACATTTTATGATACACTAAAAAGTTACAAAAAAAAAATGATAATAAATTGTAAAATAAAGAAAGGAAGTTGTAGTTAATAAAAATTTGACCTAGATAAGAGAAAACTAATTTGCATTAAAAAAAATGAAAGTACACTAGCTATTAAAGTAAAAAAAGCAAAATTAAATAACAATAGACATATCTATTATACAGAAATGCTATTATGGGCAACTTAGCTCAAATTATTTTTGAGATTCAGTTAAGTTTCTAACGGTCAAAGTTAACGGTAAATTATCTTTTTTTTAAATAATAATAAAAATTAATCAAGTACCCCTAGGGTTTAGTTTATCTTTTTAGGATTTAGTTTCTAAAATTTTTTATAAAACAATATATTTATTTTTTTTAAAAAAATATAGTTGACCGTTAACTTTGACCGTTAGAAACTTAACAGAAGTTCAAATTAATTTGAGTTCCGTACCCCATAATAGCATATCCCATCTATTATATATATAATTTATATAAAGTTGAGATTTTAAAAATAACCAGGGATTTGAATCTTACAATTTCAAGCAGTAATTTATTTATTTTATTAGTAAAGAAAAAAAATCTAGTGAACATAATCTTTCATATTTAAATAATAAGATTTTTTTATTTAATGAACATAATTTTTTTACATAATCATACATATTCAATAATATAACTTTTATATCTAATTAACCTGATCTTTAGTATCTTATTAAAATAATTTTTTTTAAAAATTATCACTTCAAATTGAATGAAAACTAAAAAATTTCTAAAAAAATCAAAAAGATTTTACTTATATTTAATGAACATAAACTTTCATTAAAAATACATTTCCGAAATTGGTCGTAATGTTTCATTTGAAGTATATCCCAATGCTGCAACTTAATTTCTTTTATATGTTTGAGGGTCCTCATTAGAAACAAACATGTGATCAGTTGGTTTGTCTTGTTGAAAATTTCGTTTACAGATTGAATTAAAACTTGGAATTTCTCTTTGATTCCTAGTTACTGGAATTCCTTGGGATGTTGTTGGCTTTACAACTTTAAAGCTGCTGTAAATTGTTGCATATTCCTATTCCTGCTTGCGTCGATTACTTCAGCTGCCTCTTTTTTTTTCCAGATCAGTTTCTGTTCAGGTTTACTGCATAACTATGTAGATCTTCTCCAGTCGGTTTTTTGGATTGTTGAAGGTCTTTCATCTCTTGGATTATCCCCTTTGCTTGATCTACTCGAAGTCATATCATGTGCCTCCTATTTTTGGAATGATGGGAACTTATTGTGGACATTATGTATGGAGATATTGCCTTCCTTTTTGTACAGATCTGTTTTGCCTCTTATTTTATTGGCTAAAACATTGATGGACTGCTTCAGAGTTAGGATTTTTAATTCACATTCAAATGAATATCCTAACTTTTCCGGGACTTTTAAAGTCCAATATGTACTTTTATTTAAGATAATACAAAGGCTAAGGACCCATAATACCTTCTTATCTTAAAAAGAAAAGGAAGAAGTATATTTCCAAATGACCAAGAGATCACAAATTTTGAGTTTTTGAATATGTGAAGCAAACAAATTATGGATAACCCTTGAATATATAAAGACGCTTTATCTAAAAATAGATATATTTATAACTTTTAATTAATTAATTAATAATTGTCTAGAAGAGATATCTATTTTATTTTTAAAACAATGTATAGTTTATAAATAGAAATGCCTTCCATCCATCTCACAAGCATTCAAATTCAAAACAAAAACAAATATCTTTTAACTTTTTTTATACTTATATTTTTAGAAAGTAGCCATCCCAATTTACTTCCTTTAGAAAAAAAGCATATTTTTATTCATATATCATATTCACACAAAATTTTGATTAGTTTAGATTTTAAATATTTTAATACTACATATTAGCAAGCATTGAAAGTTAGGTATATCCTAAAAAGTTAAAATAAACTGGAAATGAATTAATAATAAATATAAATCAATTAAATATATATGACTAAACTGAACAGTTGCAACTAATGAAATAATAACAATTCAAATATAATATATATTAAAAAAAATCCTTTTCTAGAAAATACCCTTGGGCTCAAAAAGCTAGCTTGATTAGGCCCCACCAAAGCCTTCCTCAAGCCCTCAGTCCCAAAATTGGCCAAGAAGGTCACTATCGAAAATATTTCGTTTTGATATATATTATCTTTAAAGGATTTTTTAAAACTTTTTGATCCTTAAGATACTTATATGGCTATGGTCTCTAAAAGTTTTCTTTCACATTTTTTTTGTCATTAGATATTTTTGAATTGACTTATGATCTAACAAAAATTAATGAAATATAGTTATGGTTCTTTTTTTGATCTAAATCCTTCCATTACTTACTCAATTCTTTAAAATAATATTTCACTAGGAATTTTTCCGTCTATTCACTTATTCTACACACCATTAGTCCAATAAATAAAAAGAGAAAAAAGGTCTCAAACAGTTAATCAACTTGTCCCTTTTGTAAAAGCTTATAAAAAGTAATTGTTCCCACAAACAAAATCAGTGTGCTCTGTAATTGTATTTATAGAGAAGTGTTACAACAACAGAAAGCAGAAGATCCGACGAAATAAACTCCACTGTACATAATAGAAGGCTACAAAATAGGAAAATCAGAGAACTTGGGATTAAGTCCTAAAGACTATGATTTATCTAAAACTGGGACTTATCCAATAGACCTTTCAACAGCCTCCCTCAATCTCATCTTGCTAAAACAAGATTGAGATTGTGTCGCAAAGCAAAGAACTGGGTTGCTTACAATGGTTTAGTGAAGATGTCAGCTATTTGATCTTGTGAAGAGACAAATCTGACTTCTAGTGCCTTGTGTGCCACTCGTTCTAGGACAAAGTGAAAATCTACTTCAATATGCTTAGTTCTGGCATGAAAGACTGGATTTGCTGTGAGATAGGTTGTGCCCAGATTATCACACCATAAACATGGAGGTCTGTCTTGAAAAAATCCTAACTCACCAAGCAAGGATTGAATCCAAACAATCTCAGCTGTTGCATTAGCGAGAGCCTTGTTATTCAGACTCCGTGCTTGATCTTGATACAATAGCTTGCTTGCGAGAACTAAAGGAAATAAGATTTGAACCAAAGAACACTGCAAATCCTCCGGCAGATCTGTGTCTGAAAATGCATTGACAAGTGACGATATAGACTTTTGAATTGACAGTCCCAATTGAGCATCCGTTTCTCATCTATCCAATTGATCATTTGTAGGTGAATGATGAAACTGACACACCTTATTTACTAGGAATTAGATATCAGGCCTTGTAAGTGTCAAATATTGTAGTGCCCCTACAATTCTTCATATCTTGATGCATCATCAGCACTGAATACATTTCCCGCATGTTTGGAAAATTTTCCAGTAACTGCCATAGGAGTGCTCATTGGCTTGCAATCCTTCATATTTGTCCGACACAATAATTCATTGATGTATTTTTGTTGTGAGAGAGTTATGCCTCCCTCTCTTCAATGCACCTCAATTCCTAGAAAATAATTTAGATTTCCAAGGTCTTTGATTGCAAAGTCAGCTTACAAACTTGACAGAAGCTTATTAGTGGCCCGAACAGAAGAACTCGCAACAATTATATCATGTACATAAATGAGTATATAGATGGTTTGTCTTGCTTGATTGAATATAAAAAGAGATGTATCATCTTTAGAAGAGACAAAGCTAAGTTTCTCAAGCTTAGCACTGAATTTGGAAAACCATGCTCGTGGAGCTTGTTTCAATCCATAAAGAGCTTTATCCAACTTGCATATATAATTTGGGTGTTGTGAATCTTCATATCCTGGAGGTTGATACATATAGATATCATTTTCTAATTCACCATGGAGAAAGGCATTGTGAACATCTAATTGCCTTAAATTCCCTTGACACTGCAACTGAGAGTATCAACCTTATTGTTGCTGGTTTCACCACTGGACTGAAAGTGGCGCCATAGTTTATTCTATATCGCTGCCTATAACCCTTTGTAACTAACCAGGCCTTTGTACAGATCAATACTATAATCATGTTTTTGTTTGAGCTTGAAAACCCATTTGTAATCAATTATGTTGAGTTTTGGACTACCAGGGACCAAATGCCAAGTCTTGTTGCGAATAAGTGCAGCATATTCTGCATCCATAACCTTTCTCCATTCAGGATGCGTCATTGCCTCAGTATGATCTGTTGGTTCAGGAACAGTAGCCAAAAAATTATACCGAACGGTGCCATCAGTGAAATGTTTGGGTCTTTGTATATTGTCTCGAAGTCGGGTTCTCATACGATGAATATTCTGACTTCTTCCTTGCTCTGCTTGTGTAGAATCTGGTTGATAAATATCATTAGCAGGACTTTCTGAACCTGAATGAGGTGAAGTTGCTTGCCTTCTTTGCTGCAATTGATCTGCTGGAAAAATATTTGTGTGTAAAGGTGATGCATTTCTATCCTCTAGTGGGTCATTCTTAGTAATAGGAGAAGAGGATGAGGAATGTGGAGAATTGGCAAGAGGATTTGGGAGAGATACTAGAGGTAATTGAGAGTTAGAATGATGATAATTGTGTACGGAGAAGGGAAAATGATGTTCATCAAATATCATATCTCGAGAGATGTATACACGTCCAGTAGTCTTGTTGAGACATTTGTAACCTTTGTGCAAATTACTATACCCAAGAAACACACATATTTGAGATTTGAACTGAAGTTTGTGACAAATATATTGCCTCAAGTTTGGCCAACAAGCACAACCAAAAGTCTTAAGAAAGAAATAATTTGGTTTAGAGCCAATTAATTTTTCTAGAGGTGTGGAATTATCAATTATCTTGCTGGGAAGTCTATTAATTTGAAAGCATGCTGTTAGAAAGGCTTCATCCCAGAAATGAATTGGTATGGATGCTTGAGTAAGAAGAGACAAACCAACTTCTACTATATGGCGGTGTTTTCGTTCGGCAGAGCCATTTTGCTGATGAGTATGAGGACAGGAAACACGATGTGAAATGCCTACCCTATTGAAGAAAGAGTGGAGTTTTTGATATTCTCCTCCCCAATCTGTTTACATGCAGACAATTTGTTTGCCTAAGAGCCAATTCAACATATTTTTGAAATTGTAGAAAGACATTGAAAACATCTGTCTTGCTTTTCACCAAGTAAATTTACTAAAATCATCAATAAAACTGACATAATATTTAAAACTTCCAATAGAGGTTTGAGCTGGTCCCCAAACATAAGAGAAAATAAGTTTTAAAGGAGAGGAAGAGACACTCCTAGAAGAAGCAAAAGGAAGTTGATGACTTTTTGCTTGTTAATAGGCATTACAAACAGAATTATTTGAGGAAGTAAAAGAACATGGAATTTTGTTGGATTTCAGAATTTGTTAAACGATCAAAGAAGAGGGATGACCAAGTCGACAGTGCCATTGTGCCTGTGATATCTTGTTGCTACTTAAGGCTCTTTTTGATGAAGCAATGAGACTTGGCTTGAAAGGGTAGAGCCTTGCTTCACAGTTGCCTCGAAGAAGAAGCTTCTTCGTGGTTATGTCCTTGATGAGGAAATAAAAGGGGTAAATTTCAAAGAATATGTTGTTGTCAGTGGCAAGTCTATGAACAAACAAAAGATGTTTTGATATATGCGGAATATGTAAAACATTGTTAAGCTGTAAAGAATGAATAAGAGTATATAATTGAGAATGACCAACAGTTGCCACTTGCACTTGATCCTTGCCTTGGTATTGGTAATATGATCTGTTGCTCTTGTGTCAAGATAGCAGCTTGGATCAACATCATAAGATAGAAGAGTGACTGCTGTAGAAATACGAACATCTTTAGCTTGGAACGAATGATCAAAGCGATTGTAGCACTTGAGGGCAACATGGCCTATTTTTCCACATACTTGACAGGTTGGCCTACTTCTATTTTGATTCAACTGATTCTTTGATGAGAAATGTGGAGTGTTGCTTCTTCCTTCGCCTCGACCTCTCCCTCTTGCTGGGTATCGTCCCCTTCGATTTACCCGTGATACATTGTTGGCTGAGGAAGTAGAGACCTGAAAGGAAGTATTAAGGTGCTCCAATCGCATTTCATAGCTCAAGAGGTGAGCATAGATGTCACTCAGGGACATGGCATCTATTTTGGTTGTAACAGATGTCACAAGGGGATCAAATTCATAGTATAGGCCAGCAGGGAGATAGATGATTATTTCCTCATCTTCAAGAGGCCTACCAATTGCAGCTAAGGTATCGGCAAGTTGTTTAACTTTGTTGAAATAATCTGCAACAGACATACAATTCTTTCGTAGAGTGACAGTTGTAATTTGATTTGCATTATCCTTGCTTTAGAGCGAGAAGAAAACATCTGCTCTAATGCCTGCCAAACCTCATAGGAAGTAGAAAGAAAAAGAACTTGGGATAGGACTTCTTCAGAGAGTGAAGAGAGGAGAGCACTTAGAACAAGCTGATCTTTTGCAGCCATATGTTGTATTCAGGATTTAGCACTTGTGTTGCTCCAGATTCTGTAGTTTGAGTGACATTCTTGGCGGGACAAGCTATCGAGCCCTCAACAAATCCTAGTAGTTGTTGGCTTCAAAGATATGGCATGAACTGGGCCTTCCACAAGAGATAATTATCTCTTGTTAGCTTGACATTGATCAGATGGCCAAAGGAGGGTCTAGGTAATAATCCAACGGAAGAGCTATTGGGGTTAGACATGGAGTTTACTGTGGAAGAAGAAAGAGAGCTGTGTGAAGAAGAAGAAGAAGGCTCTGATACCATTTAAAAGCTTATAAAAAGTAATTGTTTCCACACACAAAATCAGTGTGCTCTGTAATTGTATTTATAGAGAAGCGTTACAACAACAGAAAACAGAAGATCCGACGGAATAAACTCCACTGTACATAACAGAAGGCTACAAAGTAGGAAAATCAGAGAACCTGGGATTAAGTCGAAAGACTAGGATTTATGGGACTTATCCAATAGACCTTTTCAACACCTTCTAATAATGGATTTTATTTTCTTGGTTCAATTAGCATTATATTTATGTGTACTTTTGTTCATGATAGCATTCATTGACAATTTATTGGTAAAATTGAAGCCTTGATGATATTTCCATTGATGGAATAAATCATTTTTCTCTCTAGTAGAAAAGTTATATTTAATTTTTGAGCAACTGATGCATGAGCATAGAATATTAATTAAATAAGTGAATGGACATAAATACCCCTAATGAAATTTATTTTAATGAAAGGTTGAAGGATTTTAGAAGGATTAAGGTGAAAAGGACCATATCAAAAATTCGTAAATATGCTGAGGGTCAAAAAAAAGTAAAAAAAACTTTAGGGACCTTATCACAATCTATAAATATTTGAAGGATAAAAAAAAACACTTGAGAGACCAGAAGTACCAAACAAAATATTTTGAGACCGAATTCAACAATTTTCCTATAAAATATGTTGTACTAAGACAAGATTCTTATAATCGAGAATTTGGATTAATTCCATTAGCAATGGTCAATCTTTTTTCCATCAAATGATTTCTTTAGTTCTTCACCATATATAGTCATCCATGAACTCTTTCAATAACAATGTAATTTCCAAACTCTCTCAACCATTTCTTCAGTTGGAACAGTTTTTGTCTCCGGGAAGAAGAAAAACACAAAGAATGACATGATCAAAACCCAACCAGAGAAGAACAAGAATATCCAATTCTTGAAAGTGCATAACATTGACTGAAAGGCTTGTATAATCACAAAAGTCATGACCAAAAGGTTGACACAAACAACAACACTCTGCCATGTAGATTGAGTCTCCAGAGGAAAAAAAGCACTTGGAAATAGCCAAGGTAATGGCCCCCGTGAGCATGAAAAGGAGCCACAAATGTGCATATTGGAAACCATGGGATAGGTTGTCTGTATAATCCTTAACTTTGATTCCTAGAATTATGGCTATCAAAAAATGTGACAAGAACATTTGCAGACCTGCTTCGAGGAAGAGCTTTCTTCGGCCGAGTTTTTTTTTTATAAAGAAAACTACCTTGTGATGGCGGAGGGTTTGGCGAACTCCTACCTGTTTATTAAAATGAAGACGATATGATACAAAAAATGATTAGATTTAGATAAATCCACTGCTAAGATGAAAGATCCCTAAAGCTAGAAACTTGCAAAAAAATTGTCTATTTCATGAATAGGAAAGGTGTATAGCTTATGTAGCTAGATCATCGAATGAATGATCTTCCTAGTATTGCTCTTCTGCCCCTCATACACAAAGCAGCACCTGACTAACCAAATCTCTCGACATACCAAAATAGGAATTAAAATGGCCATATGACCAAGTCTAGAGAAATTTTTCAGCCACCAAATATAATTATTTCTCACCATTCTTAAACTCATTTGTTCAGAAAAAAAATTCCCAGACCTCCAATGCAATGTTGCATGCCTGAAATAAATGATTCATTGTCTTACAACTAATAGTACAATGACAATTTGAAACCATAAAATAATATCCATGGGCAAAAAACCATTATGCATTTTCCACATAAAAATAGACCAAAATAATGGGATAGTTTTTTTCCTAAATCTGCATATGCATGTTATTTTTAGAGTTAGCATCATCTAATTGAAACAAGAGGTAACAGTGAATGAACCTTATTTAATGGGTTTCCAAATAAATTTATTATTACCACTTATAGGGAGAGATTACCACTAAAACTATTTCCTACAGAAAAGCCATGTTCCAGTCATTCCCCTCAATTACATCAAGCACTTTCAGCTGATGATTTGTTACTTGTTACTGTCTGAACTTTCCTTATTAGCTTCCTACTAAATAACTAGTTATCATATCAAAATGATGCATTACCGTTATGCAGCCAAGTTTGGTCACAAAGTAGATTGACACTAAGGTAAAAAGAACATATACAGATATAGTCATAACAACATAGTACGAAGTTGCATGACTTCCAAAACCTATTGTATCAAATAAGAATGGTGTATAAAACGTTATAGCGTTGATTCCTTGCCTCAACAAGTTCTACAAATTCTGTTCCAACATTATTAGGCCCTCGAATCTTTTGCAATAATGTCTTTCCTTCCTCTAAATAACCACCTCAATGAGACTAATTAATAGGAGTTTCGACTACAAAAATGGCACAAAAGGTGAAAAGGCATGCTGGTATTCCAGTCAATCCCAGTGAAAACCTCCATCCCCATGCTCCTTTAATTCTGCAAGGAATGAAATCTCAATCAGTAATAACGGTTTTTTTTTTTATGTTTGGAGAATAGAATAAACAAGACTTATAATGGATGGAGAACAACGAAATTATGGAGAAACTAAGGAAAAAATAAAGTCAAAATTGATTAGTTTTCTGTTTCGTATAGTTCACGTGGTTGGCAAACGGCAGCCAACAGTTATGTTCAATTGGAACAAAATGTTGAGTCCTCCTCGTATTCTAGTTGGTGCAATCTCAGACAAGAACAAAGGAACGACCTGAAAATTAACTTTTGGCATCACTACAAGAACATATGCTCTGAATCATGTTGATGGTTTTTACATTTCAAATTAATTAAGTCTAACTTTTCTAATAAAATGTGTTAGAGTCAAAATAGAACATTTAATTTCAAATTTAATAAGTAATATCTTGGAAGTCTTCTATAGGAGTAGCAATTTGACCATATTTGTATCTAAGATTTCAAAATATATATAGACAACCCACGACTCTCTCTCTTATACCCTACATTGTACACCAACAAATAAAAGATAAGCAGTTTTCTTTTAATTAAACTAAACAATAAAAAGATATATTAAACCTTAGAATAATAGATATTTATGTTGTAATATATGTTATTTTATTTGGTGCTATAAAAGATGATAGAATCTATATTGATTTTGTTTTTCTTTTTTCTTAGGAGTTCTTTAACAAAACCTATCAGGATCAAGATTTTAGTTAATAACAATAATAAACAAAAGCTGCCCAATACTTACCCAATTAGTAAATAACTAAAAACTCTTCTAATTCAAAATTAAACCTAAATTGAATTAAACTCTTCTAATTAAAAGTAATAAATTAGCGGGTTTCTAAATTATATACCTGATTTGAGAAACCAACCCCACATTCAAGTAAAATCCATCCAATAATAAGCATGGCAAGATTCTGAGCAATAGCGCTAAGGATGACTCTGGCTATAGAGAAAAGGCGGGAAATCAACATGGTGAACCTACGGCCGAACTTTCTTGTAGTGTAGATATGAACTGCATGTCGGTGTGGCACAATTCCCACATCGGTGGGACTGGAAAAATCGGGGAATTTTGGTAGAACTAATCCCACATAAGTGGGTTAGATAAAGGGGAGGGAGTTTTGGGAGTTATAAATCCTTAAATTCTAATCATTTCTCAATTTGTATATCTTCTTACACATATAAATAAAAGTAGATCGCTTAAGTGTGCTTGGAGACTAGGTTTATTGGGCCGAACTCTGTTATGAAATTTTCCGGGTGTGTTCTTTTTTTATCTCTTTTAATATTCCGCATTTATTATTATTGTTGTTTCTTTTCAATTGTAGTATAGTATTCAATATTATTTGTCGGGTTTATTTATAGTGTTTTGTACGGTTCATTTGGGGGTATTTTACTATTTTGTTCTATTCGTATACACTGGTCTAGGTTGTAATAAATACACCGTGTACGTAAGTTCTGTCTAGGAGTCGGTTCAATTCACTAGTTATTTGCTTTAGAGGGAAAATTACCCGGTTTTCCTAACAATGCACAACTCCTTGATTAACATTTATGCAGTAGTTGCTGTTGATCCTGCCACCAGCTGGTTCCTTGATCCTTCGGTATGCTGATGGGAAAAACTTTACAAAGAAAGACTCCATGCATGTTACACGGCTTGTTACACCAATATACATCGATATCCAAACATATAACCGCCGGTGGCAGCTAACATACTAGAAATTATCAGAGTTGGGGTAATCTTGGACTCAAACTCCATTACTGATTTAAGTTGGAAAGTTGGATGAACTTAAATAAGCCCTATGTCTCTTTTTATAAATTAGGTGAACTCACTTCACTTTTATTGTCACTCATTATAAATCAATATTGTTGTTCATGAAGTATTTGATTAATTTTTTTTATTATATAACTCTCTATCTCTTCTCAAGTCACTGATGTTATGATTAAAATCATAAATAGACACATTTTGAAAAAAAAAATTATTTTAATTTTGACAAAATGTCCAGTAACTTATAAATAAGTAAAAATTCACATAAAATTTATTTGCTACTCAAAGATACTCCCTTCATCATAAATTTAATGTCACTTGACTTATCGATTCTCTTTTTGTAAGAATTTTATTAATTTATAAAAGGAAACATTAATTTCCAAATGAGTTAAAAACTGAATTAAGTTTATTCAATTTTGAACGAGGAGTATTTCTTTTTCAACAAATAGAATATTAAACAAAAAAATAAGAGGAAAATTAATTTTAAATACAATAATAATAATAATGTAAAATATTGAATGAGACGAGAGGAATTGCGGAAACCACAAACGTCTTCTTCTTCATTAACGACTATCGGAGTCAACCCACGTCTCCAATATAGTGAGAATAGAAGAAAGTTGTTGTGATTAATTAATGAATGAATTGCTTGAGAAAAAAAAATTATTTGAAAACAATTTGGACCACTCTTTGCTTGCTTTGTTTAGCTTCAATTTTTATTTTGAGGTAGTGTGATCGAATAGTTCGAAAGTTTAAACTGCATATTGCAAGAAATGGATTTGATTAAGTCTTATTGTAAATTTTAACCTTTGTGCTATTATCGGTGTAGTCGAGATGAGTTCGTCAACTTGATCAAGATACCACTTGTTAAAAAAAAAATCATGGTAATCTCTTATTTTGATTTGATAAAAAATTAAAGGACTGCAATAGACTTTCTTGACCAAGATACCACTTGTTAAAAAAAAGAAAAACATGGTAATATCTTATTTTGATTTGATGAAAATTAAAAGAGTGAAGTAGACTTTCTTAAATTTATCATTCTAATTAACATAAACATTACACTTTATGTAAAATGTTACTTATTTTTAGAAATGAGAGTTTCAATCCTGAACACCCAAAAATTGAAATAGAGATATGCAATTCTAAATTGAGGAAGTATTTTACAACATTCTTACATTATTCATTTCACACTATAGTTAATCGGTTAATTTTCCGGTGTGACATTGAAACTTTATTCAATTTTTTCATTCTTATCTTTCAAGGCACATTTTTGCTAGATTAACGATAAATTCAATTATTAAGAAAATTTTTTATTATACTGGATTATATGAATCTTATTATTATTATTATTAGTTATGAGTACAGATTCGAGAATGAACCCAAAATCCATGTCAACTTGTTCTATGTCATAATGTCTCAGTTACTAAGGATAAAATAAGATTTGATAAATAATGTATTATTTTGAAACTCGGCTCAATTCATTGAAAATCAATTGAATCATGTAAAACAAAGGAAAGATACCTCTTTCTTATAAAATTAAATGGATTCAAATATATCCATGTATTTAATCACATTGCTTCCCTAGTTCTTGTGATATCATTCAACAACATAGTCATCCATGAACCTCTTCCAATACCAATGTCGTTTCCAAACTCTCTCAATCATTTCTTCCATGGGCACGTTTTTAGTCTCCGGCAGGAGCAAAAACACAAAGAGTGACATGATCAAAACCCACAATGAGAAGAACAAGAATGTCCAATTCTTGAAAGTGCATATCATGGAGAATAGGCCTTGTCTAATCACAAAAGTAATTAGAAGATCGACACAAACAGCAACACTTTGCCCCGCAGAACGAGTCTCCAGAGGAAAAATCTCACTTGGAATTAGCCAAGCTAATGGCCCCCATGACCATGCATAAGAAGCCATAAATGTGCATATTTGGATCACGACAAAGATTGCATAACCATGGGAAAGGTTGTCTGTGTAATCCTTAACTTTGATGCCCAGAATTATGGCTATCAAAACCTGCGACAAGAACATCTGCAGCCCAGCCTCCAGCAAGAGTTTTCTTCGTCCAACTTTATCCACAAAGAAGATTGACAGTAAGGTGAAAACAACATGGACAGCTGCAGTCATAACACCTGAGTATAACTTTGCATGACTTCCAAATCCTATTGTATCAAATAAGACTGGTGCATAAAATGCCACGACATGCATTCCACTAAAGTGCCGAAACACCTGCAACGAATATTTATCAAAGTAATTAAAGAACATCATCAACATCTAGGAAATTAATAGGATTAATGAGAATTAGAAAAATTCTTCGATTTGTTTACTCCCTGATCCAAAATTGAATGCTCCTAACCTTTTTCATAGAATTTGCCAAAGTTAAAATGGGATAACATTCAATTTGGACGGAAGGAGTAAATGGAAACTTACCGGCAATGCCACTGCAATGATTAATTGAGGCCTATTTCTTATGAGAAGATCTCTAAAAGGATGTTTCCCTTGCTTAGCAGTTCTACTAGCCCGAACAAGTTCATTATATTCTGATTCAATGTAATCAGTGCCTCGAATCTTCCTCAGCACTGATTTTCCTTCCTCTAAATAACCTCGTTCAATGAGACTAACAGGAGTTTCATCTACAAAAAAGGCACCGAAAGTGAAAAGTAATGCTGGGATTCCAGCCAATCCAAGTGCCAACCTCCATCCATGTGATCCATGGATTCTGCGGTTGGACAAATGAAATCTTAATCAGCAGGATACAACAATAATGCTTGGAGAAGAGATAAACACGAGTTACGGATAAGCTAAGGAAAAATAAAGACTTAATAAAGACTTACTTTGATGTTCCATAATTAACAAGGTTGGCAAGAAGAATGCCGATACTTATGTTGAGTCGGAACAAAATATTGACTCCTCCTCGTATTCTAGTGGGTGCAATCTCAGACAAGAACAAAGGAACGACCTGAACATTATTTTTTGGCATCATTACAGTAAAGATAGTATCCTTTTAGGGGTTTAATCATTTAAATAAAAATTACTCTCTCTGGCATTAAAAATATAAATCAATTAAGGGTATTTAAAACATAATATATACTTCTGTCTCTTTATGCACAGACATTTAGGATATAGAAAACTATAGATTAACTTAGTTAAAATACCTAAAAATTCCTTATAAGTCAAACTATTTAGAAATTTGGAGTAAAAGTACTTTGTGGTGAAGATCTTTTCTAAGGAACGAAACTTTTATGTAACCCATGGTATATGTGACTTCAATAATTAAAATCACATAAACTGTGTTTGCGGGATTAGAACTTATATATTTGCTCTCTGCTTGGCAGTCCACTCTTTGGGTTGTACTAGAGGAAACTTATATTAAGAAACCACAAGTACAACTTATATTGTATAATAGAGGTAGTGTACTATCAAGTCTTGAAACCATCTTTAAAAACTGAAATCAATCCAATTTTAATTGACAGGTGTGTCAAATTACAAACAAAGCTCAACTCTTCTAATTAATCCAAATTAAATTTGATTTAATATGCCTTAATTAAAGGGTTTATAAATTATATACCTGATATGAGAAACCTAGCCCACATCCAAGTAAAATCTTTCCAATAATAAGCATGGCAAGATTCTGAGCAGCAGAGTTAAAGATGACTCCAGCTATGGAGAAAAGGCCAGCAATCAGCATGGTGAACCTACGGCCAAACCTTCTAGTAGTGTAGGAAGCTACTAAAGCAGCAGTTAGACCTGCCAAATACTCGGAAAATTTGAAGAGTTCTAGTACTTGATCAACGTATTCACAGTAGTTACTGTTGATCCGGCCAAATAGTTCCTTCTTCATCCTCCGGTTTGCAGACGGGAAAAACTTTTCCAAGAAAGTTGATCCCATCCCCATTACACCAAAAGATACATAGACACTGTAGCCGTAGATAAGACCGCCGGTGGAAGCAAACAAACTAGAAATGATGAGAGTCGGACTGATCTTGGTCTCAAACTCCATTGTTGCTATATCTGCTTGGCTGGCACTTCTGATAAACTTAAATATAATCATTTGGGAGAAAATTAATTAACAACTATAACATTAGAAGGATCCAAGTTAATAGATATTGAATTAGTTCGGAAAATTTTACATCGAAAGACTTTGATTATTTAGTTTATTTTAAATTAAATAATCAAAACAATTTTGTTTAGATGACTCAAAATAGAATTAAGTATATTTAATTTCGAATGTGAAATTTTTCTTTTCAACAACTTGATATATTAAATAAAAATTTAGATGAAAATTAAAGATAGAAAAAATGATAATAGATGTTAAGCCAATGAGAAGAGAGGTATTGTGGAAAATATTACCTACATTTTAATAAAATGTTTGTCAGTGACTTATAAATAGGTATGGAGAAAATATAAAAAATCATATAAAATTTATTTGCTACTCATCCTTTAAAAAGATATTACTGTTATCAAAAATTAAATATATCAGCTTGACTTAGGCAATTGTTATCGCAATAGTATAGTTTATTTTTATTTTAAAGATAGCAATATCAATTATCTTTTCATAAGAATTTTAATAATTTAGAAAAGGAAACTTATATTCATAAATGAGTCAAAAATAAAAGTAAGTACATTTAATTTTGGATGGATAGTATTTCCTTTTCAACAACAAGAATATTAAATAAAAATTAAGATGAAAAATAATTTTAAATAAAAAATAATAATAAATGTAAAATATTGAATGAGACGAGGGGGATTGTGGAAACCACAAACGTCATCTTCATTAACGACTATTAGAATGGAAGAAAGTTGTTGTGGTTAGGTGATGAATGAATTATTATTTGAAAACAATTTGGACCTCTGTTTGCGTGGCTTGTTTGGCTTCAATTTTTATTTCTGATTAAAAATTAAACAGTCTCTTTTGGTTAATTCTATTTATTTCTTAAATTTTAAAAGTACCTTACATTATGTCATTTTATTAGCGTAAAAGATATAAAGATGATAGAAATAAAGGATCAATTGAAAATTTTTAGATTTTTAAGAGTCTATTATTATTATTATTATTATTAATTGATAGAGAGAATTCAGTATCTAGCTAACTCACATTTCTCATACTTATCTAATAATGATTAAAATAAAAATTGAACCCTGCATAATAAGCTTTTCAATAATCATTTGGGAGAAAAGTAATTAACAAATAAATATAACATTAGAAGGATCCAAGTTAATAAATATTTGTTGCAACTGTTAAATAATGCATAGGCACAAAAGAACAATTGATCTGTCGATTATTGAAAACAGCTCTTGGCTTTATAAAGTCTTGCATCTAACAAGAACGAGAAATTGCAGCCCACACAACACATATTCTGCTTAGTGGTTTGGATAAACTAAAATAGCTGAAAAACCTCTAACAAACTCTCTAGAATAGGTCTTTATTCCAACAATCCTAAAATCAAGCAACTTCTTTTAACATTCCCTCTCTTGAACGCATTTCCTTTGACAAATAATTAGTTCAAATCTGAAACAAGACACGTGCCTAGTTCCTCAAGAAGTCTCCTTATATGCTTGGAACGACCATGTAAAACTGGATTTTTAGATAGCTTTATAGTTGAAGCATTATCACACATTAACACAATACCTTTTGCCTGCATATGACCAATTCCTTCCAATACCCTTCTTATCCAAATGGCCTGGCAGGCACATCCAACAATTGCTACAAATTCAGCCTTCGTGGTTGACAAAGTGACTACGGGTTGCTTTCTAGATGACCAAGCTACTCCTCCTCCACACATCATGAATACGTAACCTGGAGTGCTCTTGCTATCCTCCATATCCCCAACATAATCACTATCTGTAAAACCCATCAAATCACTAGCTTTTTGTAAAATACACAATAGTTCACAGTCCCTTTTAAATACCTTAAGATCCTCCTTGCTACTGTAAAATATAATTAAGTAGGAATTGCCATGAAACTACTAATGAGACTTACAACGACCATGAGGAGAGGTCCAGTGGCTGTGATGTACATTAAACTCCCCAGCTTCTACTTAAACTGAGTTGCATTCACCTTAATGCCATCTGCATCTCTACCAATCTTCTGCCTTGGAACAATAGGATTACAGACAGAATTGTAATCCTTCATTCCAAATCGACTCAAAATCTTAACTGCATATGTCCATTGGCATATAAAAACACCACCAGACCTTTATACCACCTCAATTCCAAGAAAGAATCTCATCTTACCCAAGTCCGTCATGTCAAACTATTAACTCATAGAACACTTAAACTCACACATCTCTTCATTATCACTAGTGAATAAAAGGTCATCAACATAAATGGTCATGATTTGTGCATATTTAAGCTAAGTTTATGTCTCCTTTTATGCCATTAATTTAAGTAACTTAGCTTAATTATGCTAA
>JAWZTD010012266.1:0-24635 GCA_035221335.1 Echites panduratus | reverse complement strand
TGGTCAAGGGGCCTCTGACACAGGTGGGGGGTTCGCTCAATGAGGGTTTCGGCCTTAGAGACTTCCCCTTACCCAAGATTCGAGCCCCTCCCTGGAATCCATCTCCTAATTCTCTACCCATTACCCTCTGTGCAATCCTTATTATGATCCCCCAACCCATGATTTGCCCAGGTTTGCAAAATTTTAAATGGTTGAAGATTTTAAGGGGAAAATATATGGTTATCATACATTTGGGCCAAGTTTTAACCATTTAAGGAAGCTCTGGACATTTCCGGGACCAGTTAAAAAGTAATTGCTGGGGTTTAAAGTCAGCGACCGCACTAACTAATTGGGCTAAAGGGAAGCCCATTATCATAGGTCATGATATTAATTAGATTTCCCGCAAGGTGAATAACATAATAGGGACAATTTTATAAAAATTGAATTTCTCCTTTTTAACTAAAATATCTTTATTAATTTTAGAGAAAATAACAATTTATGCACATAAAATATTTATAATTCACTCATAATATTTATAAATCTTGTTTTCATCTATTTATATAAGTAATAAATTTACTTGTATTTATTCCTATTTTGACATCACGTTGATAACGTAATCAAGTCATTTTTTTCCACTTTGAGAGATATGCATTTATTATTTATGGGCAAAAAAATACTTCTAAGTTTACTCTAACTAAAAAATAACAGTAAAAGTTTGAGAAATTTATTTTGTTTTGCTCTTATTTTCTTATGAAAATAGGTTTAAAAGACTATTTTATCCTTAAACAATAAGTACATATCTCTCGAGTGAGAAAAATGACTTTATTCTGTCTTGTAAAAATAAATATATAAAAATTTATTATGTATATAAATAGATGAAAATAAAATTTGGTACTGTGATTGAATTATAAATAGTTCACTATTTTCCCTTTTATTTTAATTTAATTAAATTGATTTTGTATGTTTAACAATATTTTCTAGGTTTGGTAAATGGGTGACTTTTTTGACTCTGGAGTCTTGTTGACTGTCTTATACATTTGGTTTGGCATAGCCAAACCTATAGCCATCAAAATGCTGCATTTTATAATTTTAATAATTAATCTTTGTCATGGGATTCCACTGTCATCTCCAAAGTTAATATGCAATGCAATGCAAAGCTCCATAAGAGTAAAACAAAAGCAAGCTTATTATTTTTTCATTTTTTTTTTAACATGGGGGGGGGGGGAAACAAGCTTAGGTTGTTCATTAATCAATCCCTATAATTTTTCTCCCCCTTTTCTAATTAGCAACAATAATTATGTCATTGATCTGCATCTGGATTTGATGATACACAAAAAGGAAATCATTTAATAGGTTTGATTGGTAAAGTAAAGAACTATTCAGATTAATTCTATCCATCCGTATATGAAATAAGATTATTATAGACAAATAAGATTTATTCAAGTAATAAAATAAAATCGTATATTAATATAAAATATCTTACAAAGATAATAAAAAAAAAAATGCAGGGTTTAAAAGACAGCGATCCACTAAGCAGACGTTGTTAGGATCGACATAAGACAATGACTCATTTTTTTCACGTGAAAATGACAATAAACAATTGTTTGGTTTTGTCTCGGTAGACTTCCAACTCCAACCTCAGCAATTATTGTGGACTTTAGGTGTCAGTGGGCCTAAGACCGTTTGGTTTGGTATAATACTAATTGGATTTGACCCGGTCAAAGGAAAACCGAATTATGTTTGAAAAGAATGCAAAAAATTGTAAGACGAGTTTATGTAAAAATGAAATAAAAATATTAAATAAATTCATGATAATAAATAGAATTACTCTTTTGATCCAAAATTTAATGTTATATTTTAATTTTTTTAAAAAAATTAATAAAACAATTTGACTATTTTAGTGTCTATTTAAATAAAAATATTTTTAATAAAAAGCTTTTAGAACTTTTTTGAATGAGCTTTAAACAAGTATTATATAAGCACTCCTTATTACAAAATTAAATGTCTTATTTTGATTTAAATAAAAATAAATAAATAAAAAATGTATTTGACTTTTGATAAAATTACTAATTCATCCTTATCATTAGTTTTATTAGGACTTAATCAATATAGTGACTTTGAACTTGCCATTTTATTTTAATTTGACAGTTAAATTCAATTTAACGGTTATACTTTACATTTTATGATAATTTAATCACTTTAAGGTGGTTTAATTGCATAACAATTAGAATTGTAATCAATCTTCATTAATAATATCACATGGATTGTCATGTCACTAAAATTTTTTTTATTAACTAAATTAAGTGTAATATTTTACTCTATATCATTCAAATTTCGTGTCAATAAAAAGAATAAATTGACAAAATAATAAGTATTTTCTTAGCTAACATGAAACATTCTGATGACATGAAAAGTCAAGTGACATTTTCATTAAAGATTAATTACATTAATGACTATTATTCAATTGGATCATTATAGAGTGATTAAATTTTTTTTAAAAAAAGTATAATGGTTATATTGTTTAAAAATGTAAAGAATAATTACTGGATTTACTAGTTTTATAGTTTAATAATCAAACTGAAAAAAAGAACAATTTTGATGACTACTTTATTAATTAAGTCCTTTTATTAGCGAAAAAAAACCCTTTTATTAGTGGTGATGGTTTTACGTAAATGGATATAAATCGGTAATATATTTTACTATGAGTAATTAAACAATTAAATAAAAGAATAGGAACCATAAAAGACAAAATCACAAAGCTAAGGGTCAAATTAACTAGATTTCCCTTGGAATACTTGGGAGTTAAATTGACCTTGGAATGATTAGGACTACATTTCCCTTAGCATGTTAACCTGCGAGTGCTTTTGCTGAGTACTATCTGTTATAACATCATATATTTGTTTACTATGTTAAGTTCAAGGTTCAAGGTTCAAGGCAAGATCTTAGAAAAATCCAAGGGCTTCCTTCCCATTAAACCCCATGCCCAAAAATTGAATACAGTACATGCACAATAACCCTTTTGGCTTTTCCCAAAAACTTCTTGTCCCTCTTTTGTAATCAAATCAAGAAGATAATACCAATTCTATGGTCTACCCCTTTATAAAGAAAACAAAATTTTTGTTTTTTGGTTGTATTCGTTCTTCCCTTGCAATACCCACTCTCAATATACTAACCGACAAGGAAAAAGAGCTTTATTTTTGGAGATAAATGTTTGGAATTTTGTTTTAGGATAGAATAATATCAATTTCTGCCAGCTTTATTCCAATTCTATATGTATGGTGACAAAAGAACAAATTTGTAGTGGAACATAAAGTGGGCTCTGTAATTCACAAAATTCCTTATTCTTTGAAGCCCCCTATGGATAACAAATCATTAAAGACAAAAACATCCCCCTTGAATTGTCATAGCCAAAGCAGCCATGGAAAAGCCCTTTTCAAACTACTTTAACACTAGGTGATTTATGCACCAAAACCCCTTCCCTCCCCTCCCCTCCCCTCTCCTCTCCTTCAGTTCCCTGAACCAGAAAATCTGCAAATTTTGATGCATTTCATAACCCATTTTCAGGTTTGAATTAGTTTTAGTTTTCATCATCATCAAAATTGTTGGTCCCTCAAGTTTCTTGCCAGTAAGTTCTTTCTGTTACTTGAAAATTCTTGATTTTTCAAGTTGCCTTTCTTTTCAGTATTATTACATATATAATGTCTTGAAATCATGGAGAAATGGCTTGTTTTGGTTCATATCAATTTTTGCAACCACATTAGTTTGGTGCAAAAGATGAATGTTTGTAGCAGAATTTTATAGAGTGAATGTATATATCGACTGTGTGTTAAACAATGCCTCTGATCGTGCATTTCAAGTTTTAACCTCGTATACTTAGTAACATTTTCGTTTTTTTCCCTAATTGATCATATGTTACTAGTGGCAGGGATTGCACAAGAAGATGGATCTTCTTCCATAAGTACATCTCCTCTGCAAATCTTCTCCCTCATGTCACTTTCACCTGGAATAGGCTCACCTTACGCGTTCCAACGGGAGATGAAATCCGATGAAAGAGGCATGTGGTTATTCAATCTTCTCACGGCTTGTGCTAGATGTGTTGCTTCTGGAAGTCTAGAGAATGCCAGCATTGGACTCGAGCAAATCTCACTCATCGCATCCCCTGATGGCGATATCGTCCAGAGAATTGTCGCATACTTCACCGAGGCACTTGCTGATCGTGTTCTGAAAGGATGGAGGCCTGGATTACACAAGGCCCTCAATTCAACCAAAACAATCTCTGTAGCAGAAATCATTTTTGCCCAGAAATTGTTCTTTGAATTCTGCCCTTTTCTGAGGCTTGCATATGTGATCACAAACCAGGCCATTTTGGAAGCCATGGAAGGTGAAAAGGTAGTTCATATCATTGATCTCCATTCCTTTGAACCTGCCCAGTGGATAAATCTTCTTCAGGAGCTTAAACTCAGAAGAGAAGGTCCACCCCATTTAAGAATTACTGGTGTTCATGAGCAAAAGGAAGTGTTAGATCAAATGGCAATTCGATTGACTGAAGCTGCTGAAAAATTAGACATCCCTTTTCAGTTTAATCCCATAGTTAGCAGATTAGAGAATCTTGACATTGGAAGTTTAAGAGTGAAAATAGGGGAAGCTGTTGCAATCAGCTCTGTTCTTCAATTACATTCTCTGTTAGCATTTGATGATGACAATCTTCTACGGAACTCACCTTCTATGTCCATTAATTCAGGTTCAGTTCATATACAAAGGGCTCTGCAGATGAATCCAAAGACTTTGGGAGATTTTCTTGAAAGGGATGTGATCAGTTTATACGGTGCAAGTCCCGATTCGACATCTTCATCTCCCATGTCTTTCTGCCATGCCCCGAAATCCTTATCCTTCCTTAATGCTCTTTGGGGACTTTCACCAAAACTGATGGTGGTAACTGAGCAAGAATCAAATCACGGTGGGAATAGTCTAATGGAGAGAGTAAATGAAGCTTTGAAATTCTATGCAGCCCTGTTTGATTGCTTGGAGAATACAGTCCCAAGGGCACACATCGAGCGGCAAAAGATCGAAAAGATGTTATTTGGGGAAGAAATCAAGAACATTATAGCCTGTGAAGGGGTAGAAAGAAGGGCCAGGCATGAAAAGCTTGAGAAATGGATTCCTAGGATGGAATTAGCAGGATTTGGTAGGATTCATTTGAGCTACAATGGAATGAGGCAAGCCAGGAGAGTACTGCAGAACTGCAACTATGATGGTTTTGAGGTCAAAGATGAAAATGGATCTTTCTTCTTGTGTTGGCATGATGATCCTCTTTTTGCAGTATCTGCATGGAGGTTTAAAAGGTACTGCTGATGATGTTAAAATTGCATTTTTAATTGTTTTTTCTTTTTTCTCCAATTTGTAAAGGTTGTACTCTTCCTCTACCTATATATAAGTTATATATAAGTTGTTTGGAGTTATTTTATCAATATTAAGGTAATTTTTTTCTTCTCAAAATGCCCCTAGTAGTTAAAAAAAAATTTAATAGTGTTTGAGAAAAAAATATTTTATGAAGAGAAAGAGTGTGGAAGAGATAGAGAGTTGAGGTAATATTAGAAAAATAAAATAAAATATCTATTAAACTATTAATAACGAATTATAATAATAAGGATAAAATAAACAAATATAAGCTAACTTATAATTGATTTATAATAAGAGATAAAATAAAATAAGTTTAAATAACTTATAATTAGAGATTGAGGGATTATTTTATTTTTTTATTTCAAGTTATCGTGATTCATACCTATAAACTTTTAATCATGGACAAGTTTCTTTTACCAATTGGGTAAATCTTCCTGATTGTAGATTGTTTGAGTAAGAAAGGTACAAAAATGATGTTCAGAAAATGGCTTTTGCTGTTGGCGAAACCATATTTGAGTGTAGGGATGCTTGTGGTTCATCTAGGTTATGAATAAATTTGGTAACTTGGTTATAGAAATTTTTTTATTCTTTTCAAATTTTACCATTTATAGTTGGTTTTAGGTGACTCGATTCGATTAATAACTGATTAATTTTTTTTAATTTTTATGATTCTTTAATATATATAATTTTTATATATTATTAAATTATATTTTATCATTACTTATAACTATTTGGATTTATTAATAATTGATTAAAAATTTATTTTATTTTAAAATTATATTATTTATAATAAATTATATAATATATTTTACATATTTATTTATTATTATATCTAATTGGTTTAATACGATTATAACTGATTAAAATTTTTTTTGTAACTAATAATCGAACTGTTAAAAAAAATCAATTTTTTTAACTGATCGTAACCGATTAGATAGAAACACCTCTACTTGAGTGTACTTGCGTGACATATTTTACCTGTTCATTGAATCTAAACTCTTTTGTCTCTTATCGTGTGCAACCAGGAATAATGGCTTGCCCAATAATATCTTAAATTTGAAATGATTTTAGAATGTTATACTAGTGGAAACAGTAAAGTCTTGTACACTACCCCTCTCTTGCATGAGTTTTGCTAGCAATGGCAAATGGGCGGGCCGGGGAACAAACCAAATCTAGGCGGGATGGGTTGGGACGGGTTGGCGGGTCGGGCCGGATCGGTTCGTGATGTACGAATACTGGCCCGGTGGGTTGACGGGTCGTATACGGGGCGGGGCGGTTCGGGATGGGTTTGTAACGGGTTATGCGGGTATGACGGGTTTGGGACGGGTTAAACGGTTTGAGGGCGGGTTTTGAGACGGGTCAATGATGGGTTCCAGGCCGGGCGTGGGTTTAGGACGGGTCGATGACGGGCCACTGAAAGGGGCGGGGCGAGAAAAAAATGGACCGTGTATATGGGTTTGATCACTGTTCATACGGGCCGCGGGGCGGGGCGGGTTCCAACGGGGCTGGCCGTTTGCCATTGCTAAGTTTTGCCATTGGCACTTTTTTAGTTTTCTCACTATACATATATATATATATATATATATCACATAATTATTAGGTCACTAATCTAATATTTGGAAGAAACTCTTTTTGTCAGTTGACTCATTTTTCTTATCATTAAATATGAAGGTGTGTTTAGATATATCATTCAATTCAAGCACACACAATCTCCATCAGGTATGTGAAATATATGTGTCAATTGAAGACTATTTTTAGATTTGGATTAGATTTTTTGTTTTTGAGTTAAAAATATATTTTAATCTAAACGTGCATTTTGTGAAATGAAATGACACCATCTAAATCCAAATAGATGGTATATCTGAGTCATGGTCTTTAATTTATTATATTTTTTCTTATATTATCATTATCTATTTCTTTTTCCAGAAGAAATAAGTTAAAATTCTTAGTCCAAATATAGACTTTAAAAAAAAAAAAAAAGGAACAATAACAATTCCATATCAGATTACAGATAACCAAAGCCTTAATTTTTACTAAAGTACAAGTACATCAAATTCCAATGCCACGTTAAAAATATATTTGGATCTAACTCATATTCAAAAACTATTTGAAGAATTATCTAAATTCATTTATATATATATATATATATATATATATATATTTGTCCATACAACCACTCTCGATTCGCGACATGCTACAAAACTTTAATTAGTGATGTTGAACAAAGACGTTGTACTCAACAATGGCATCTCCAGTCTTCATATCAAAGACATAACTATGAGCCAAAGCATATCCACGAGCAAACCGGAACATTCCCGTACCCCCTATGATCGGTATTTCTCGAACATCATCAAGAACATGGTTTCTCCCAAGAAGAGTAATTGAACTACCATTATACTTGCCTTCCGTAAGAACAAAATTCATGACCATCAACAACGCAATATCCTTCTGCGCAGCTATGGAATACATCCCTTGTGCCCTCCCAATGATTTTCGAAGTGGGCTCTGCTCCTTCCGTTAAAGGGTCATCGAAGATGGAAGTCGTCCCGAAACCGTACGGATCCGACCCGATAACTTTCACGGCCGAAGGGTGTTTCCCGCTGACGACGTCGTGGAAGTAGAAATGGAGATGAGATGTTTTCTCTATTTGATTCACTGATATGGATTCTGATAGTTCCTTGCAGAAAGTCTGATGAGAAATTCGGATGAAATTGGAAAGGTAGAGAATGAACAGAGCAGTGAGATTTAGCAGGGAAGCCATTATTCTTGAAACTAGCCAGTAGTGAGTAGAGTTTTTTATAAGCAGAAAGAAAGGTGTAGGTAAGTTTTTTTTTTTTTTCGTTTTTCTTTACATGATTACTCGATATGAAAAGATATCTTTTCCTTTAAGGGTTGGTAAGCTTTGACGGCAGAAAAAAGCTAAAGTTATTTTTAATGGTTTTTGTTAACATTAAGGTAAAATTATTTTTGTTTTGAAGAATATTAAGAATGTGAGAGAGAAAAAATTTTTAGAGAGAAAAAGAAAGAGCATAGTAATATTAAAAAATGGGTAATATGTTTATTAAATTATAATGACTTATAATAAAAAAAAAAGAATATAATCGAATTATTTATAATTAGAAATCAATAAAAGAGTTAATGGCTCCTATTGTCCTTATCCATAAGATTGAAGGTTACGCTGTTAAACTGTGCTTATTAAGAAATCAAAATTTTAATTTTTTTAAATTCATATTATATAACTATCAACTCACTCAATACCTCGTTTTTTCAAGTAACTAACTATGATAATGGTGTATAGATTCTCTTTTGGTCACTATCTCACCTAATTGAGCAACATCACTACATTTTCACACACCCTCCTTTTGACTACTCCCACCTCACAACAGCAATGAATTTCCCTCAATCATCTTCTCTTCCCATCCTTTTGCCACACTCTTCCAATGACTCATTGATTTCTTACTATTTCTGCTTGCAGCATGGTGATGGTAGTATGGGGTTAAGGTAGTGAATTTTTTTTTCCTTTTTGGATGTTAGAACATGTGGATTGATAACAATTCTATGATAGGAAAGGCCTTAGCAAATAACTCATAGTTTAATATTATATTTCTAACTTTCAATGCAATACAATAGCTAATATTATAAAATACAAAATGTCGAATGAAAAACAACAATAATATAAGAAATTATTACTCGAATGACCTATAAAATTGAATTTTACAGGACTATCAATGCAAATATGTCATTTGAAAAATGAGCTTTCACGTAAAGTAGTTTTAAAAATTTTTTCAATATTCACTCCTACATCAGGAGGATAAGATTAAAGATTATAATAGAGGGCTGAATAAAGCAGTTGGTTCCAAGTATCAATTGCACCAGCAATACACCAATGAGTACAATCCATGCTGTTGAAGCCATTGTACATGCTGGGGTGTCCATCTTTTCTTAGCTGTGACAACAGTGTAATATCCAGTAAATGCACTGGCTTTGAGATTCCATTCAAGACTTCCTTCAACACAGCTGCTGCCAATGGTGTTCCCCCGGGATATACCGTTCCGTTCAGCGGTGTTGTTTCGTTCAAGCAGTTCTTCACTCCCGGTTCATTCCATTCCATTCCACTGCACGCACCATCAAATGATTGAAGGGTTATCAGTCAAACTATCTAAAAAATGGCATTAATAAAGACCCATAGGGATAAAAATGAAAAAAGAATAAATGAAAATTTTATAAACCTAATAAGTAAAACAGATATAAAACGATTTATAATATTAAAGAGAAGTAACAGTATTTACTTATAATGTGATGGAGATATGCCCTGGAAGAAAACCTTGGTTTTGTTTGAATCAACATCTGACTCGATCCACTTTGCCCAAGTACTCAAACCTTTCCGAAATGCAGCCATTCGGTCCATGTCCTTCATTATTTTCTCATCTGCTTCAATGAAATCCCATCTGAAATATTAATATATATTATTCAAAATTAATAATATGTGATTCTAATAATGGTGACTATGAAAAAGAGATGGATATATATGAATAATGATATGATAAAAAATTAATAAAATATCTTATAAATTAAAAATAATAATTTATGAATAATGACGGTATGAATATATATTTTTTAAATTCGAATTCATGATTATCAAATCAAAATAGTTAATTTATTTTATATATATATATTTATTTATTTATATAAATACACATACGGTTGCTTAATTCCTCTCCGGTACCACCAAAGCCACGTATTGAAGATTAAAATGTCAACCCGCTTCCAAATCTCTCCACTTTTAAGGGAGTCCAGTTTCATTACTCTCCCAATCTGTTCTTGTTCGATGTCTACTAGGTATTGGGAACTGTGCAAAGATATAGACACTCCATATTCCTGCAAAAAGAATATTATGAAATATTCGAATCAAACTTATTCCCTACTATTCTACTTATAATTCATCAGGCATACCTCAAACGTAACAGTGGATATTGGATTCTTTATCTCCTGTGTGATCCTTGAACGAGGAACAGCAGAATGGAGTAAGCACAAGAGTGATTCCCATTGATTCAAACTCACAGAATCCCCAATAAACATGATCTTCTTTCCCTTTACTTTCTTCAGAAAATCTTTTCCATCAAATCTGCAATTTTTCTTAACAAAAAAGCTAAGGCATAATGGGATTTCAAAGTCAATTTACAGTAGACAGAAACAGAGTATTATATACCTGGGCAATGTGCATTCCTTTGGTTGCCATTTATACTTGAGATAACGCTGATCGGGCCGACCATACTTTAAGCAGTTAAATTCTTTCCTTACAAACGGGCAAGACAATGAATCATAGAGAGGATATGATTCATCATAAATCCAACTTCCTTCATACATATTGTTGCAACTGTTTTTCTTTGCCTTCCATCTTCCATTTCTTACTTCTGGGCTAATGACCTTTGAAGCAAGACATGATGAACAGAACAATACCAAAGAAATAGTTACAAAGAGTAGAAGCACCGAAAGAGAACCGGCGCCCATCTTCGGTTCTGTGTCAACCAGAGAATGGGACTGAGGATGGATTATATAAGCATGAATTTCATTTATATATTCTTTTTTAGATTTCTATTTTGGGATTTTTTGTGTGGATGAGATTTATAAATTATAAAGACGGTATGAAAAGAAAAACAACTTTCTAATTTGTTAGTTCAAAGATTTAGTTACTTGTCACAATCATAGAAAATTCTGATATGAATATGTTCATATTCTATATATACTTTATGATTCAGTACTTTATGATTCACACTGAGTCACCTTATAATAATTATCTAATATGCTATAAATCTACTGAGATAATTTAAATATAATATTTTTTTTCTATTTACTTATACTAATATAGACTACAAGGTTCATGTATAAGGATATGGACTAAGTTCATAAATTTTTAAAAAAAATATTAAAAGTGGCTTTTAGATCGGTCTCATTGTTCATTGCCAAATTTTGTAATAAAGAATATAATTAAAGACTTCCAGATCTGGGGGTTGTTTCTTTTAGGCCTCTCTTCACATGGAGAACACTTCATTTGATGGAATATTATTAGCACCTCCGAAATTTATTACTCGCAACATTTCTGCATTTCTCCAGTACGTGACACAAAGTGGTACAGAGAGAGAGAGAGAGAATAATTTACCAAAAGTAAACCATACAGAGTCCTTCCCTCCACTTCAATATTTTATTTTGATTTTAATAAATTTTATGAGATATGACTTAATTAATGACAGATCTAAAATACCTTTTTCTCAAGGACAATATATAATTGTGTTTTATTTGTTAGTAACTCCTGTGTAATATTGTTTTTTTCTTTTTTTTTGAAGAAGAGTTTATGTGTCAAATATCGACTTTTAAGCATTGCATCAAATATAATCAAATAAATAAATCAAATGATATTAGTACAACTGGTACACTAAAACCATTAAATTATTGAATTCAAAATCTAATTACACAAATTATTTACCAAAAAATGTTTTAAGTAACTCTTTTACTTTGAAAAAATAAATTTTGAAGTCACGTAATTTAGTTGGAACTAAAATTCTCGTAATAACCTCATAAATAAAATCTTAAAAGAAAAAGGAAACTAATAAGTTGATATAATAAAATCTTATATATATATTGATTGCTTAGCTTCGCTAAATCTACTATTGAACTTACAAAAGACTAAAGATTGAGTATATAAAAATAGAATTGTAATTGTTTTAATCTTTTGTTCTCATTTCGTAATTGTCAAAATGACTTTTGATTCTATATTCTTCTTTTCTAAATTAATCTAAAACATTTTAAAATATCTAGAAAAAGACTATACTTATCAATAATCTTTTTCACGATCCCACTGCAAGAATGGTTAGCTCTTATTTTACATTTTATTATTTATAGTTTATGTTAATTTTTTATATAAACGTATGAAAATTAGGTGGGGACAATTATATAAATAGATTCGTTCCTAAACATTATTCCTTTAGATCATATCAATATCAATTTCCTTCATAAAATTTTAAATAAATTAAAAAATAAAATATTTAATTTAGACAAAAAATAATCCTATTCATTTTCAAACAAAGGAATATAATATTTTATTATAAGAAAATTATTGTAATAAAAGTTGACCATTTACGAAAAACCATGTAACTAAATGTATTCTTATGGATCTTGTTCACATGAAAATCAGTTCGGCCAAGCATGGCCCAACATATATGTCACCGATGGTAATGGCATATGGCTTAACCCAACCCGTTTCTGGTTGGGTTGAATACGAATCTGAATTGATTCGTCTCGTAAGCGCATCAAAAATCAATATGGTTCAATTTTTTTCCTGACTTGGACCGTGAAGTGTCCGCCCGCCTATCCAACGTTCATGTGATCATTTCAATTTTTTTTAATAACAACTAAAACTTTTTTTTTATTAAAACTCCCACACCGCATTATTCCAAAAAGAAAAAAAACTCCTAACTCTTTATTTTTCAATCTTCTGCATTCTCACTTTTGGAAAGTGAACTTGAAGAGTCTTTTTACATCATATAAGGAATAGTTATTTACACAGACCATGACAATTATGGCACTACAGGAACTCAGGTCATTCCAACAGTTCAATGCTACTTCCACCATCCTCAACATAATCAGTAACAAGAAATCAAGAATTGGATGTTTGTCAATGCCTTCATTTAGTGGATTGAATGAGTTGACTATCTACAATATAACTGTTCAAGTACAAGTGAATAATGAAGAATCATTTTGGAATGGTGAAAACAAAATGAAGCTAGATATCCAATTTTATCTAGAATGGCATGAGATGTTCTAATAGTACTGGTTTCAACAGTGACGTTCGAAAATACCTCGAAAGTGAAAGAATGCTAGATCAATTAAGGAATCTAATGGCACCCAACACTTTGACGGCTCTAATGTGTGCTTCCGATTGGATAAAGGCAGAAAAAACTACTTCAAGACATTGACTCAACCAATATTACATGAAGAATGAGACTTTTATGGAGAATCAACTACTATCACAACGGGATAACACATAAATGTAGTTTTTATTGCAATGTTAAATTGTGATAATTTCAACTTTATAAACTCAAATTATTTATACAGTTTCGCAAAGTTATAAAAATTTATAGTGTTACACCTTTCAATTTCTAACATTGTTACTCTTAAATTTAAAGTTTCAAGATTTTAAACATTTCTAAAAAAAGGGGTAACCATTTGACCAGACCTGTCTCGCCCTGTCCAATTTCAACGGGTTCCCAAACCGCTTGACTCGTTCCTTATGTCATTGCTAGCCACCAATCAAAGCCTTACCCCTTCTATTTTCATTACAAATTATTTTATAAATGATTTAAAAATATTATTAATCAATTGAAATAATTAAATTAAAATATACAAAATTAAAATATTTTTTTAAATTTTTTTAAAACATATAGTTTCAAACAAATAAGAAAACAAATTCATATTTCAAACTAACTAATGACCGTTATAACTTAAATAATAAATTCATATACCTTGAGAGATGATGACTATCGTTACACATGATCAGTTTTCTTCGACATTAATCCTACCTTTTCTATTCAAATGTCTTTGTCTTTATTGTAATATAAATATATATATATATATATATATATATATATACACTCGTTCATCCATCCAATCTTTAATTTTTTTCCTCGTAATATAATTATTTTTATAATTATTAATTCATATTTTATATATTTCTTTTAGTTCTACTTCTCATTTAATATTCTCTTATAATCTTAGATTTATTGCAACAAAAAAAATTATCTTTATAAATAAAAGATACAAAAAGTCTTTTAGACATAAAATTCACATAGTAATTTTTTTATTTATATAATAAGGAAAAGGGAATATTAAGTATTTTCTTTTGATTGTTTCATTTTCTTAGTAGATTAAAATTGTATTAAGAAGTATTCTCTGTCTCAAAATATAAATCAGTTTAACATGTTGTATTTATTCCATAAGATAAATTATTTTACATTTTACAATTCATATTTTTATGTTTTTTTCAACCCTTATCCTCTTTTTAATATCTCCTTTTATTCATTATGAAAAAAAATATATAATTGTACCTATATAAATATAAAAAATAAAAGATATTTTAGACAAATAAATTTATATTTATTATTTTTTAATTCATTTGAAATAGTGGCTAAGCCTTATTGGAAGATAGTAATTTTTTGCTATGATAGGAAAAAAAAAAAAACACTAAATCAAACCCTATTCTTGAAATTTATTATTCTAGTGAAGAGGAGACGTTAGTCGTCTACCATTTCAAAGTTATCAACGACATCACTTGGCTGCATCATTCTCATCGCTCACCTTCCACTGAATTTGAGGAACCGTTCGGCAATTGCACACGATCATATATGTACATCAAAGCGGCCGTCTGCACGACCACCTGAATGAATCGTAAATTCTTTTAGTTCTCCTCTGTTTTCATTTGAAGATTCAGTAAATTCGTTGCTTTTTCGAGAAATTATTTATGCTTATTTTCTTTGAATTTCTACTGTAACAATTCCACCGATAGCATTTGAAGATTCAGTAAGTTCGTTGCTTTTGGCTTTGTGGATTTGATAGCATCCATTGATTGGTATAAATTTTCCATAGACCTGAATTTTATTGTATTTTTTCCATGCCATTTTAGAACAAGTAAATTGGATTTTATCTGTTTTTCTCAATCCTCTTCTAGAGAATTAGCAAAATTGTGGCTGGAAGAGAACTTACATTTTGATTTCTCCTTTACATTTTAATTGATGAACTCTCCCCTATTAGTTGTATAAATGATGGAACTGAAATTGAGAGCTGAACAAGAGAAGTGGAATGCCTGTGGTCTAATGGTGTTTGTTCTACTATTTAATTAATGGACAAAATGGATTATAACTATCTCTACTCTCTTAACAAAGCAAAGGAGGGCAAGTATTTTTAACTTGTACTTGTTTGCTTTTAAGCTCAGGCTAATAGTCTATTACTATCAGATGAACATTGGCAGAGTGCTTTTGATATATGAATATGCTTTCTAGCAACATGTGTTTCTTTCTCTGCAATATCTCTGTGTGTGAACTTTTGGGTGATGTTCTTAGTCTGTGTAAGATGCTTGGCATGTTGAATACATCTTTCATTTAAGTTTTGTACAGCAGAATTATGTTCTCCAAAATGCCTAGTCTTTTGAAACTTGAAATTTAGTTAAGCTGACTCCTAACTTGATTAGTTGATGATTCATATGCTTTTAATCATTATTCTCTTCTTTCAAACACTTTTAGCCTCATCCTGGAATCATCTATAGTTTGTACTTGATGAAAGAATGCGACTGTAATTTTTTTCAGCTTTAGGCCAGTACACGTTTTAAACATGTAATTTCTCTATGACAGATGGCTTTTACCGGGATTTCTGGACTAGATTTAGTTTCAGATTCTGATCCGAGTGACCTATGGTATGATGATGAAGCTTGCGATAAAACTGAGAAATTGGAAAAAGCTTCTGGTTTGGATAGGGAGTGGCAGAAGCGACACGAGCAATTTCATACGGTAACTTTACAAAATTATACTCTAGGGTTAATCATTATTCTATATTAGTTATCAACTGCTTTCTGTCAATAATAAATCTTTTTGTCTTCATGAATCATCAGATAGGATATCGGGATGGTCTGATGGCTGGGAAAGAAGCTTCTGCACAGGCGGGCTTTAATATTGGCTTCACAGCATCTGTATTTGTTGGTCAAAGATGGGGCCTTCTTAGAGGTGTTACCAGGTAGACATTAAGGAGAGGCAGAGATAAACTTGTCTTTTTGCTTATCCCCTGGCATTAAAAAATCTTGATTAAACGAAAAGAAAGTGAATATAGAAGTCTAACATCTTTGTTTTACTGATGAAGTGCTCTAGCTAGTGTTCCTGATGCGCTGAAGGAAAGATTGGTCGAAACAGAAGATAAACGAGAAAAGTTTGAGCATTTATACAAATATGTACTTTCTCTTTCAACAAGGGACATGCTCAAGTTGTTCCATGATGATCTGAAAGACAAATTAACTGAGCAAGGGAAGAATGCAAAAATAAAGAGCCCAAGTGAAGAATTGCTGGGCCAAAGTTCAAAGGAAAATGTCCTTGAAAAGTATGAACAAGAGTTTATTTTGCTTCTTCGTGATTCTCCTCGAATCAAAGTGCATCTAGAGAATGGCAATTAAAACTTTGTCTTGTAATTAGTCATCTGATATGTATGTTATATTACCTGATTAAGTTTGATTGATATGTATGGTATATTACCTCATTAAGTTTGATAATGAATATATGAGGTGCCTGTCTAGTTCTAAATAGCTCATCCATTTGTTTTCTTTGGTTTCTACTTATATTGTGTAGGTTTTCTATTAACTGATATTGGTTGTTTTCAACTGACCGTTATATATTTCAATACTTCGGCTGTAGAAACTTCTGGGTTCTAGTATTGTCCTAGTTGGAAACCAAGCTCAGCGATGCCTGAGAATGTCATATTTTATCTCATCTTTGTTTCTTTGTCATGTTGGATAAGAAGTTAGTGGGAATAGGTTTCTGGGTGAAGTAATAAAACTCTTCCACAATTGTTTCGAGAAAAAGGGAAAAAAAAAAAGGAGAATCAACAATGCAGATCAGAACTAAACATAAAAGTTATTCTAAGACTTTGTTATACAACAAAGACTATTTAACACTGTTGATAAATAACAAGATGCAATAACCTTTTACAAGAGACAGACAGGAAGAGAAACCTGTCAAAGAGTTCAGAGATAATACGGGTAAGACCAAAAGCAAATTTTGTTAAACTGTTACACCAGCTGATAGCACAATGAACATCTGAACTGAAATTAACAATTATGATTTATGCTTTCCTTCAGGTAACTCGCACAGTGCCAAAGACTACTACTGTAGTTGCTCTGAATAGGTGCAGAATAGTACATCATGAGCTTGAATGGTTTGCCAAGTTGATTCTCTTCTGATGTCCTGAAATATGAGGGAAGCACTGAATATGGTTAGATTTTTTTTCAGTTAAGTATGTCGGAATTTGTTTGATGTTAAGGAATTGACTTTGATCTTACCAAGAATTTGATATCAACTGCAAGCCTGAATTGGTCGTGGAGACTGAGCAAATCCAGCTGAAGTATGCCTCATTGGTGTATCACAGTTGGGTATTGGCATCACTTTTTCGAAAGCTTCAACAAGCAATGCAACCTTTTTCTTGCGTGCGGGGGCAAGTTTTGTGACAGCTTGTTGAAGAGCAAAATCTAGCATCCATTCCTCTGAATTCCTCCGGTCATCCATCATTTGATGCTTGAGATCAACCTTCTCTGCTTCTTCCTCCGGCTCAACTGGCAGAAAGTTTGGTGCTCTTGGATTAAATGCGCTTGTGCCCTCTTGCTCTTCAGGGGATGTTTTCCGTTTGTTTGTCCAGTTCAACTTTTTGCAGGTTTTGCTCAGTTCATCATCTGAATTGTCAGCCATCTCCATGTGGTCATACTGAGGCTGTGAGTCAGATGTACTCTTTGATTCAGGGTATGTTTCTTCTTCCAAACTAGATGATGTTTCCATTTCTGTGTTCTGTGAGTCTTGTTCTGTATGATCAGCCAGTGATTCTGATGTTGCTGAATTATGAGGTTGATCTCCAGAATCAGTGTACTCGTTGGCTGTGATGTTCTCATCTTTATTTTCTTCCAAGCTGCTGAGTTTTTCAATGCTATCGCCAATGAATTTCTCTTCTGGTGGACTATCTTGCGTTCCGGCTGGGAGATCTATGTCGGCACTGGTCTGGTCTGATTCCATGGTATCTACATGGTTTTCCATAGCCTCTTCACTGGACTCCATCTTAGCAGCATCAGATGAATCCTGCAATTTGATGATAATCTCTACAGTGATGTTTGCTGTGAAAGATCCACCTTGGTCTTTTTCCTTTGCGGCAACCCCTCCATTTATCTTCGTTCTACTTGTTTCTGATTCTGAATCCTCTTTCTTTGGTTGAGTGTTCCCACTGGAAGTCTGGAAATTGATGCAATTTATAACAATACAGGCGTTGGATTGGTAAAGGTTGACATTGCTTTGGCTGCATTCTTGAGTTGGACTTCGTGTAGTCCAATCTTGGGGATCTCTGTTGCAGGTCTGTTCATCAGCATCATCATCTTGTACAGATTGATTCTCACAGTAATCAGAGAAAGCATCAACCTCTGTTTGAATGGATGCATCTTGAACCTGAGAATTCACTTCTGTTATGTCATTGTCTTCTTTGGTTCCGTCTTCAAGTTCAGTACACGATTCCATAACTGGATCCTTGAGAGGGTTCTCTGAGATGTTAGCCTTGGATCCCACATCTTCATTACTTTCATTTGTTGTGATTGACTCCAGCTGATCATCACAACTTTGGTAACCAGATCTTTGAACATGTTCATCAATCTCGAAATCTTGATGGAAATCCGTATTAGAACACATGCTTTTCTCATCAAAGTATTTTGCCTGGATTTCACCTGCTTGAATTCCCTCAGAATAACTGACTGACTTTTCTGAGTCTCCTGCCGAATCATAATCTTGACTGGTTTTCAATGCATTGTCAGCTTCATCATCAAGATAGAATGTAGAGTACCTTCCTTCCTCCCAGTCCATATCAGAATTTTCTGACTCGGGAGCGTCAGTTAGAGTGCTTCCAGTGCTCTCTTCTTCCTCGTCACCTGATTCGTCAACTGCCAAGAAATGTGGATATCCTTCATCTTCCTCTTGACTGTCCTGATTCTTTTCTGGGGAATACCCTGATATCTCCATATCTCCACTTTCATCACCACTGTCATGACAACCAATCTCAGGCTGGGGGAATTTTTCCGAAGAGCTCTCTGTAATTTGACTATCATAAGCAAGATAATTGAGAGAAGCAGTGGTGAAAGGAATCAGAGCATCTTCCTGAGATTTACCTACAGCACTTGTATCACTATCATCAACATTTTCCCTTTCTTTACTGTAGATTTCAATAAAGAAATCATCATGCTCCTGTTCTATCACGGGGATGATTACCAAGCTGTTTGATGCTTCTGCAGTTGAAGAATCATCATCAAAGTTCACTTTCTCCTTCTCATCTCTTTTCTCCATGACCTCCTTGTTGGGCTTCGATCGACGTGGAGATAGACATCCCAGCTTTATGCTCCTCTGTGTCTTCAGTGTGCGCCTCCTCGCAGACAAGAAGGACTTCAGCGGTGGCAAAGGAGGATGATGATGGCCATTCAGAGAACAATACGTATACGGGCAGACCTTCATGGCAGAGGTTCCTTCTGCTTCTGATCCTCCAGAATCAAGGATAAGGTATGCTGGAAACTTAGAATCCTTCAAAGTCGAGGAACATGTTGCCCTCTGAACATTCAAATTTTCACTCAGGGCAAGAGGGGAACATTTGTTGGCTGAAGCTCTAGCTGGTTTGAAATTGGTGGTTTTTGTTAACGTCCTAACCAGCTTCAAGCTGGATGGCCTAGCTAGTGTTCTTGCCGGTTTATGGGATGAAGAAGAAGCTGAGGCAGCTTCTGAGCTGTTGGAATTCCTTTTTCTGGAACTTTTACTATCAAACAAAGCCAATAAATTTCTACTACTCACCTGGGATTGCTCTTTTCTTGCATCAAAACTGCTGGTGGACTTCATGTAGTTGGGCTTGCTTTCCGATGTTTTGACGGGAGACTTCTTCTCTGGAGCAGCAGCACATGGTGGTGGAGGCTTTCCAGGCTGAGGAACTTGCCTTTTCAAAATCGGCGTGCTCAGACATTGGATATCTGAAGGCTTAATTGATCGCGGTTTCTTGATTTTCTTCTTCATGTCAGCTCCTCTGTTCTTGGCATCCTGGTGTTGCAAAGATGATGGCTTGAGCCTCACCAACAGCTTGTTGTATTTAACATGATCAGCTTGGATACCAAGCTTGTTGACCACCTTCCTTTGCACCATCTTGAGAGGAAATCTTAAGGGACTAACATTAAGTTTTCAAGTTTCCAAATGAGATGGTCTTCTTTCCTCCCTTAGACAGAGAGACTTCTATCTCAGGAAGAAAAGTAGTTTTCTCTTTGGATCTTTTTGTGTGAAAACTTCAATGGTTACGAGAGCAGACAGAGCTTGAAATCTCAACAACTGGAGATTCCAAGTTTTGGGGCTTCCTTTGGTTCACAATGGGTTGCTTTTCTTTTATCTTTTTTTTTTAAAAATTTTTTTTTCTAAGTTGAAATTCCAGATTTGTTATGAATTTTGAAGTGTTTGAAGCAGACTTGCACTAAGAGGATTAGGAACCTTTTGAGGGCCCTCTGCTTTTTTAATTAAAAATGTTAATTATAGGTGACAAGGAAACTGATTATTTGGCATTGTCTCTGCCCTATTGCTTTTTTTAATGAAATCAAATAATTTTTCTAACCCCACAAGGGGAAAAAAAAAAAAAAAAAGGTATTGACATGCCTGATCTTTGGTGAGAATGGTTAGGGTTTAGGGTAAGAAAATTTCCTTTTGGAAATCATACTTGTTTTTTCAGTAAGAAAGTCAATCACTATTATTTTTTAAGGGTAATTAATCATATTTTCTATCTTGAAGTAAAGGCTTCGATAGATTAAGAAAAGGTAGCATTTAGTGTTTAACCTAAGTATCTTTTCTAAATCATTTAAAATCAATAATTGATGTTCTAGAAATAATTTCAAAATTATTAGTGGCTGATGATTAAAAACATTTGAGATGAATAAATTTTATTATTAGAAAATAGTTACATACCTCTCATCAATTAACAACTTTCCTATCATATTTTTTATTGATATAAATTTCAATTTTAATAGTATTTTCTTAGGTTTTCAGTGCAAGAAAAACGTAATATATCTCTCTATATATATATATTTTTAGGGAGAGAAAAAAAATAGAATAGAAAAAAAAAATGTAGAGGACAAAATTTGTATTCTTAGGGGACATTAGAATTGGTTCATCATATAAATAAGCCGACTAACCAAAGTGGTCTGTCAGAGTCATCCTTTTGAAAAAGGCTGATTAAAAAGGGAAAAGAAAAAAAAAAATTCAAAATCCAATGGCCGGCCAAATGGTGGGACCATGAAAGACCCATGGACTGCTGCTGCAGTAAACCAGACGCGCCCCCTCCGCAAAAGAATTAATTTGATAATCATTTTAATTCTGAAAGAAAAAACAAATTAAATAATAATATAAAGGGAGGAAAAACGGGAAAAGCTGACCAGCACTAGGCCACGCTTTCTGAAACTGGAGAGCGGCTCTCCACTGTAAAGTCGAAGTTGATATATAAAGTAAAAAATATCTTTGAGGGATTCATCTAGAGATTTCTTCTTCTTTTTTTAATTTTTCCCATGTCAATTTATATATATATAATTAAATAAATTTTATTTAATATTATGCATTTTTATAAATTTTTATATTGTAATTAATTTTTTAAAAAAATCAAATCTATATTGTAAATCTAACTAAACACACTCTTATTCAAAGTAGTAATTATTGGAAGAGCTATGATTTTTTTTCTTTTATTTATTTTTATGTGACATGCAATCTTCTATTATTGAAAGAGAAATGGAAGATTCATCACAATTATTTTAGTCGCATTTTTATGTCGAAATTGACGGAGTGATTTGTTACCATAAATTTTAATAAAACAATGCTTAGATAAAGAACATATAATTTTTTTATTCATAATTAATCATGTTTTAATTCAGATCGTAAATTTGATTTAATTTTATTATAAAATCTTATCTTTATAAATTTATAATTATTAACCATCTATTAAAAAAATAATTAAAAAAAATTATGTCATAGCTCACTACACTGTTAGCTTAAGCTGACACACCACTCAAGTGAGATTGACATTTTTCAGCATAAATTATTTCAGTCTTGATTAAGATATATATATATATATATATATATATATATATATATATATTTATATATATGTGTGTGTGTGTGTGAACTTGGTGGCCTATTTCTGAACTTTCTATTTTAATTTTTTTAAAAAAATTGGAGAGTTAAAATGCTACTTATAAAAGCAAAGAATTGTTAAAATTGAATATCTATTTTGAGTTTATATAAAAATTTAAAAATTTAATTACAATTTACTAAATTACATAGCCAACAACATATATATATATATATATATATAACTAATAGTTCATAATGTCAAGACTGAGGAGTAAATAAAATATAAATTAAGAAGATAGTTTACAAAAATTTAATTAATAAAATATAATTTTTTTTAAAAAAACAAATACTTAATTATGTCAATATTTTGTTTTTCTTTATTCTCACATGGATTTGGAGGTCCATAAAATAATAATAAAAATAGATGAAAGCATCCCACGGGCAATGGTTTATCAGTTTGCTAAGGTTCCCACCGACCATAGAAAGTGAGATGTCCTAAACATTAAAACTAGAACCTCCTTCTTCTTCAAGGCAATCTCAAAATAATTCAAAACAAATAAAACTTGTTGGAAACGGCATGAATCATCAATATTAATTACTACTGCTCGAATCTTCTACTTATATTTTATAATAATGTGAAAAGGAAAGGACATTGCACTACCCGCTAACACACTTAACTAATTCGAGATAAGTTATCTATCTTTTAGGTCAGAAGTGATCTCATGTTAAGTGTTAATAAAATTTGAACTTAGGATATGTAATTTTCACGTTTGTTATTTTACTAATTGGGACATTCATGAATGGATAAAATACCTGTTCTTTAACTTCTATCATTCAGTTTCAAAATTGACATTTAAACTAAAATAATGATAGTAAAAATATTTAATATATAATATAGTACCTTCTTAAATATATGTGTGTATATATATATATATTAGAAAAAATTATAGAGTATTATGAACACATCATATAGAGTGTTCTATTTAAGTTTAACTATAAAAATTAACAACCAGTTTTTTTTTTTTTTTATGATATAATATAATACAATATAATAAATATCCATAGAGTTTAGTTTATAAAATATATTTTAAAAAATATTTTTTTATATATTTAAAAAAAGATTGACCTTTAATTTTAATCATTAAATACTTAATAGGAACATTTTATAAAGTGTGATTCATAACACTCTATAAAATTATTATAAATATATATATATATCAAAAATCACCTTTTATGCAAATTTAAAATCTTTATATATAATTATTTCTCATATGCCTAGTAACAATTCTCTTTCTTCAGAATTTATGAGAGAAAATATTTAAAAAAAACATAAAATTTAAAAATATCATAATTATGTATTAATGTATAACAACATGAAAATATATATATATATATATATACAGAAATGCTATTATGGGCAACGGAGCTCAAATTATTTATGAGCTTCAGTTAAGTTTCTAACGGTCAAAGTTAATGGTCAATTATCTTTTTTTTTAAAAAAAAAATAATAAAAATTAATCAAGTACCCCTAGGGTTTAGTTTATCTTTTTAGGATTTAGTTTATAAAAATTTTGTTTTAAAAAAAAATTTATAGAATAATTTATTTTTTCTTAAAAAAAAAAAGACAGTTGACCGTTAACTTTGACAGTTAGAAACTTAACAGAAGCTCAAATTAATTTGAGCTTCGTAGTCCATAATAGCATCTCCCTATATATATATATATATATATATATATATATATATATTATTAAAGGGGGCGAAAGAAGCTGAGATGCCCTTTTCAGTATTTAATCAATTTCACTTTTGATCACAAAATGAAGTTGAACTAGCTCTGGAATATATTTCGGGTCCCATGTAATATTCAAATCTGATCATTATGAGAAGAAGAAAATAAAAAAAAAAGAGATTTTGATCTTTATACTTTAATTGTGATTGCTTCTGTATACCTTGAAATTCTGGAATTGAAATTTAGTTTGAAAATAGAAAATTGAGTTTTGAATGGAAATACCAAACAATACCTAATCTTTCCTGACGGCCTAATCTTTTCTAAGTGTCAAATTCAAATCTAGGAAGTCAACCATCCCACGTTCTCATTATTAAAAATCATTGCCTTTTTGTTACAACTTACAACTGCGTCTAGTACATCTGCCCCTACTACATATCAAAAAGAAAATTGTATTTTGTTAGTTAATTTTTTTTTAGTCTAAATAAAGTTTTTTCTTTAAAGGGAAAATAGCGCAAAATATACATAAACTATTTACGTATAATTCATGTTATACATAAACTTTAGTTTTATCTATTTATATACACAATCAATTTTCTTGTCTTTATCTATATCCCG
>JAWZTD010012260.1:0-20341 GCA_035221335.1 Echites panduratus | reverse complement strand
ATGAACTAGGCTTTTTTCTAGGTTATTTTCCTTGTTGGTATTGAATTTGGTAAATATGTATCAAAACCTTAATTTAATCGATATGTGAACATCTTCGACATCTATTCGATTTGGCCACCGCATTCTCTTATGGGCGAAATGGGTTGAAAGCTAGTGTTTCAGGCAGCTTCGACTATTATAATTTTTTTACTATCTAGAAATTTATAGTATGTCTTGTCAAATTTTGTTTTTTCAAATTTCTTTTACATCTTGATAATGTTTCTATGAAATCGACCTTTTAAAAATCTTTGAAAATTCCTTATCAAAGAAGATTAATATATCTTCTTTTAATATTAAAATTTTTTTCCTATTTGGTGTTTTATTTATCACCAGAAGGACAAATAATTAGCTAAGAAATTTTTTAGTGATTTTCTTTGTTGAGAATAAATTTTATTTACGATGGACCAAAAACTCTGTTAAATAGATTACTGAAACGATTCCATGTTCTGTCAATTTGGCCAACATATTCTGATAGCTTAGAGGGATGGAAATATGGTTCTGGGGAATCCCAGGATATTTTAAACTTTCTACGATGTACAAATTAATAGTGGGGTTCACTAATTTTTTTTATCGAAATATCTTTTGCATATAATCAATATTTATCCAAATTGAAGCTCTAAAAAATGTTCAAACTGAATAATAAGATTAATATAAAAGGTTTCCTTTAAATTTTACACTAATTTGACTCCCAACATGTGTTTTTTAAACAATAGAAGACACATAACGAACTAGGCTTTTTTCTAGGTTATTTTCCTTGTTGGTATTGAATTTGGTAAATATGTATCAAAACCTTAATTTAATCGATATGTGAAGATGTTAGATATCTAATCGATTTGGCCACCGCATTCTCTTATGGGCGAAATTGGTCGAAAGTTAGCGTTTGAGGCAGCATCGACTATTATAAGTTTTCTACTATCGGGAAATTTATAGTATGTCTCATGAAAATTTTCGTTTTTCAAATTTCTTTTCCATCTTGATAATGTTTCTATAAAATCGACCTTTTAAAAATCTTTGAAAATTCCTTATGAAAAGAAGATTAATATATCTTCTTTTAATATTAAAATTTTTTTTCCTAATCGGTGTTTTATTTATCACTAGAAGGACAAATTATTAACTAAGAAATTCTTTAGTGATTTTTTTTTGTTGGGAATAAATTTTATTTACGATGGACCAAAAACACTGTTAAATCGATTACTGAAAAGATTCCATGTTATGTTAATTCGACCAAAATATTCTGATAGCTCGGCGGGACGAATATATGGTTTTGAGGTAACACAGGATATTTTAAACTTTCTACGATGTACAAATTTTTAGTGGGGTGCATTAATTTTGTTTATTGAAATATCTTTTGTATATCAACAATATTTATCCAAACTGATGCTCTCAAAAATGTTCAAATAGATTAATAAGATAAATATAAAATGTTTGTTTTAAATTTTACACTAATTTAACTCCGAACAAGTGCTTTTTAAACAATAGAAGACACATGATGAACTAGGCTTTTTTCTAGGTTATTTTCCTTGTTGGTATTAAATTTGGTAAATGTGTATCACAAGCTTAATTTAATCGATATGTGAACAGGTTCGATTTCTAATCGATTTGGCCGCCGCATTCGCTTATGGGCGAAATGGGCCGAAAGCCGTTGTTTGAGGCAGCATCGACTATTATGAGTTTTTTACTATCTAGAAATTAATAGTATGTCTCATCAAATTTTATTTTTTCAAATTTCTTTTACATCTTGATAATGTTTCTATAAAATCGACCTTTTAAAAATCTTTAAAAATTATTTATCAGAAGAAGATTAATATATCTTCTTTTAATATTAAAATTTTGTTTCCTAATCGGTGTTTTATTTATCACCAGAAGGACAAATTATTAACTAAGAAATTCTAAAGTGATTTTCTTCGTTGGGAATAAATTTTATTTACGATGGACCAAAAACTCTATTAAATAGATTACTGAAACGATTTCATGTTCTGTCAATTCGACAAAAATATTCTAATAGCTCGATGGGACGAATATATGGTTTTGAGGAAAAAGTGGTTATTTTAAACTTTCTACATAAATTATTAGTGGGGTTCATTTAATTTTTTTTATCAAAATATCTTTTGTATATCAACAATATTTATCCAAACTGAGGCTCTTAAAAATGTTCAAACCGATTAATAAGATTAATATAAAATGTTTCGTTTAAATTTTACACTAATTTGACTCTGAACAAGTGTTTTTTAAACAATAGAAGACACATGATGAACTAGGCTTTTTTCTAGGTTATTTTCCTTGTTGGCATTGATTTTGGTAAATATGTATCAAAACCTTAATTTAATCGATATGTGAACAGGTTCGATATCTAGTCGATTTGGCCACCGCATTCTCTTATGTGCGAAATGCGTCGAAAGCTAGATTTTGAGGTAGCATCGACTATTATAAGTTTTCTACTATCTAGAAATTTATAGTATGTCTCATCAAATTTTGTTTTTTCAAATTTGTTTTGCATCTTGATAATGATTCTATAAAATCGACCTTTTAAAAATTCCTTATGAAAAGAAGATTAATATAACTTCTTTTAATATTAAAATTTTTTTCCTAATCTGTTTTTTATTTATCACCTGAAAGACATTATTAAGGAAGAAATTCTTTAGTGATTTTCTTTCTTGGGAATAAATTTTATTTACGATGGACCAAAAACTCTGTTAAATAGATTACTAAAACGATTCTATGTTCTATAAATTTGACCAAAATATTTTGATAGCTCGGCGGGACGAATATATGGTTATGAGGAAATAGAGGATATTTTAAACTTTCTACGATGTACAAATTATTAGTGGGGTGCATTAATTTTTTTTATTGAAATATCTTTTGTTTATCAACAATATTTATCCAAACTGATGCTCTCAAAAATGTTCAAAACTATTAATATAAAATGTTCAAATTAAATTTTAGACTAATTTGACTCCCAACAGGAGCTTTCTAAACATTTGAAGGCACATGATGAACTAGGCTTTTTTCTAAGTTATTTTCCTTGTTGGTATTGAATTTGGTAAATATGTACCAAAACCATAACTTAATCGATATGTGAACAGGTTCGATATCTAATCGATTTGGCCACAGGTTCGATATCTAAACGATCTGGCCACAACATTCTCCTATGGGCGAAAAGGGTAGAAAGTTAGTGTTTGAGGCAGCATCGACTATTATAAGTTTTGTACTATCTAGAAATTTATAGTATGTCTCATCAAATTTTGTTTTTTAATATTTCTTTCACATCTTGATAATGTTTCTATAAAATCGACCCTTTGAAAATCATTTAAAATTCCTTATCAAAAGAAGATTAATATATCTTCTTTTAATATTAAAATTTTTTCTCCTAATCGGTGTTTTATTTATCACCAGAAGGACAAATAATTAACTAAGAAATTTTTTAGTGATTTTCCTTATTGGGAATAAATTTTATTTATGATGGACCAAAAACTCTGTTAAGTCGATTTCTGAAACGATTCGATGTTCTGTAAATTCTGCCAATGAACAAATTATTAGCGGGGTTCATTAATTTTTTTTTATCGAAATATCTTTTGTATATAACCAATATTTATCCAAACTGAAGCTCTGAAAAATGTTCAAACCGAATAATAAGACTAATATAAAATGTTTCATTTAAATTTTACACTAATTTGACTCCCAACAGGTGCTTTTTAAACAATAGAAGACACATGATGAACTAGGCTTTTTTCTAGGTTATTTTCATTGTTGGTATTGAATTTGGTAAATATGTAACAAAACCTTAATTTAATCGATATGTGAACAGGTTCGATATCTAATCGATTTGGCCACCGCATTCTCTATTGGACGAAATGGGTCGAAAGTTAGTGTTTGTTGCAGCATCGACTATTATAAGTTTTCTACTATCTAGAAATTTATAGTATGTCTCGTCAAATTTTGTGTTTTCAAATTTCTTTCGCATCTTGATAATGTTTCTATAAAATCGACCTTTTAAAAATCTTTGAAAATTTCTTATCAAAAGAATTTTAATATTAAAATTTTTTTCTCTAATCGGTGTTTTATTTATCACTAGAAGGACAAATAATTAACTAAGAAATTCTTTAGTGATTTTTTTTTTGGGAATAAATTTTAATTACGATGGACCAAAAACTCTGTTAACTAGATTACTAAAATGATTCCGTGTTCTGTCAATTCGGCCAACATATTTTGATAGCTCAGCGGGATGGAAATATGGTTATGAGTAAACCCAGGATAACTTTCTACAATGTACAAATTAATAGTAGGGTTCTTTAATTTTTTTTATCGAAATATCTTTTGTATATAACCAATATTTATCCAAACTGAATATCTGAAAAATGTTCAAACCGAATAATAAGATTAATATAAAATGTTTCCTTTAAATTTTACACTAATTTAACTCCCAACAGGTGCTTTTTAAACATTAGAAGACTCATGATGAACTAGACTTTTTTCTAAGTTATTTTCCTTGTTGGTATTGAATTTGGTAAATATGTATCAAAACCTTAACTTAATCGATATGTGAATAGGTTCGATATCTAATCGATTTGGCCACAGCTTTCTCTTATGGGCGAAATGGGTAGAAAGTTAGTGTTTGAGGCAGCATCGACTATTATAAGTTTTCTACTATCTTGAAATTTATAGTATGTCTCATCAAATTTTGTTTTTCAAATTTCTTTTGCATCTTGATAATGTTTCTATAAAATCGACCTTTTAAAAATCTTTTAAAATTCCTTATCAAAAGAAGATTAATATATCTTCTATTCATATTAAATTTTTTTTTCCTAATCGGTGTTTTATTTATCACTAGAAGGACAAATTATTAACTAAGAAATGCTTTAGTGATTTTCTTTGTTGGGAATAAATTTTATTTACGATGGACCAGAAACTCTGTTAAATAGATTACTGAAGCGATTCCATGTTCTGTCAATTTGACAAAAAATATTCTGATAGCTTGACCGGACGAATATATGGTTCTGACGAAACACAGGATATTTTAAACTTTCTACAATGTACAAATTATTACTGGGGTGCATTAAATTTTTTTATTGAAATATCTTTTGTATATCAACAATATTTATCCAAACTGAAGTTCTCAAAAATGTTTAAACTGACTACTAAGATTAATATAAAATGTTTCAATTAAATTTTACAGTAATTTGACTAATAACATGTGCTTTTTAAACAATAGAAGACACATGATGAACTAGGCTTTTTTCTAAGTTATTTTCCTTGTTGATATTGAATTTGGTAAATATGTATCAAAACCTTAACTTAATCGATATGTGAATAGGTTCGATATCTAATCGATTTGGCCACAGCTTTCTCTTATTTGCGAAATGGGTAGAAAGTTAGTGTCTGAGGCAGCATCGACTATTATAAGTTTTCTACTATCTTGAAATTTATAGTATGTCTCACCAAATTTTGTTTTTTCAAAATTTCTTTTGCATCTTGATAATGTTTCTGTAAAATCTACCTTTTAAAAATCTTTGAAAATTCCTTATCAAAAGGAGATTAATATATCTCCTTTTAATACTAAAATATTTTTCCTAATCGGTGATTTATTTATCACCAGAATTACAAATGATTAACTAAGAAATTATTTAACGATTTTCTTTGTTGGGAATTAATTTTATATACGATGGACCAAAAACTCTATTAAATCGATTAGTGAAACGATTCAGTGTTCTTTCAATTTGGTAAACATATTCTGATAGCTCGGAGGGATGAAAATATGGTTATGAAGAAACACAAGATATTTTAAGCTTTGCATAATGTACAAAATATTAGTGTGGTGCATTAATTTTTTTATCGAAATATTTTTTGTATATCAACACTATTTATCCAAACTGAAGCTCTCGACATTGTTCAAAGGTATTAATAAGATTAATATAAGAAGTTTTACTTAAATTTTACACCAATATGGCTCCCAACAGGTGCTTTTTAAACAACAGAAGACTCATTGTGAACTAGGATTTTTCTACATTATTTTCATTCTTGGTATTGAATTTGCGAAATATGTATGAAAACTTTAGTTAAATCGATATGTGAACAGGTTTGATCTGTAATTGATTTGGCCACCGCATTCTCTTATGGGCAAAAGGAGTCGAAATTTAGTGTTTGAGACTGCATCGACTATTATAAGTTTTTTTACATTCTTGAAATTTATAGTATGTCTCATCAAATTTTGTTTTTTCAAAATTTTTTTTGTATCTTGATAATGGTTCTCCAAAGTCGACCTTATAAAAATCTTTGAAAATTCCTTATCAAAAGAAGATTAATACATCTCCTTTTAATATTAAAATTGTTTTTTTCAATCGGTGATTTATTTATCACTAGAAGGACAAATGATTAACTAAGAAATTCTTTAGTGATTTTCTTTGTTGGGAATTAATTTTATATACAATGGAACAAAAACTCTATTAAATCTATTTTTGAAACTATTCCATGTTCTGTCAATTCTGCCAACACATTTCAATGGCTCGGCTGAACGAAAATATGGTTTTGAGGAAACACATGATGTTTTACACTTTCTAAAATGCACAAATTATTTGTGGGGTGCATTAACTTTTTTTTATTTAAATATCTTTTGTATATCAACTATATTTATCAAACTGAAGATCTCGAAAATGTTCGAACCTATTAGTAAGATTAATATAAAATGTTTCATTTAAATTTTACACTAATTTGGCTCCCAACAGGTGCTTTTTAAACAACATAATAGAAATGATGAACTAGGCTTTTTCTAGGTTATTTTCCTTGTTGGTATTGAATTTGGTAAATATGTATCAAAACCTTAATTAAATCTATATGTGAACAGATTCGATGTCTAATCGATTAGGCCACAGTATTCTTATGGGCATAATGGGTTGAATGTAAGTGTCTGAGGTAGCATCCACTATTATAACTTTTTTACAATCTAGAAATTAATAGTATGTCTCATCAAATTTTGATTTTTACAAATTTCTTTTGTATCTTGATAATGGTTCTCGAAAATCAACCTTTTAAAAATATTTGAAAATTCCTTATCAAAAGAAGATTAATACTTCTCCTTTTAATATTAAAATTTTTTTCCCTAATCAGTGATTTATTTATCACCAGAATTACAAATGATTAACTAAGAAATTCTTTAGGGAGTTTCTTTGTTGGGAATTAATTTTATATACAATGAAACAAAAACTCTGTTAAATCTATTTGTGAAACTATTCCATGTTCTGTCAATTCGGCCAACACATTTCAATGGCTCGGCTGAACGAAAATATGGTTTTGAGGAAACACATGATATTTTAAAGCTTCCACAAGGTACAAATTATTAGTGGGGTGCATTAATTTTTTTTATCAAAATATCTTTTGTATATCAACTAAATTTATCCAAACTGAACCTCTCAAAATTTTTCAAACCTATTAATAAGAATAATATCAAATGTTGCATTTGAATTTTACACTAATTCGGCTTCCAATAGGTGTTTTTTAAAACAACAGAACACGAATGATGAACTAGGCCTTTTCTCTTATATTTTCCTTGCTAGTATTGAATTTGGTAAATATTTATCAAAACCTTAGTTAAATGGATATGTGAATAGGTTCATTGTATTATTGATTCTACTAATGGGTTGAAAGTAAGTGTCTGAGGTAGCATCGACAATTATAAGTTTTGCTCAATCATGAAATTAAAAGTATGCCTCATTAATTTTTTTTTTAAAATTCTTTTGTATCTTTATAATGCTTTTCCAAAATCGGCCTTTTGAAAATTCCTTATTAAAAAAGATTAATATATATGATTTTAATATTAAAATTTTTTTCTCCTAATTATTGTTTTATAAATCACTAGAAGGACAAGTGATTAATAAAAAATTCTTTAGTGATTTTCTTTTTTGGGAATAAATTTTGTATACGATGACCAAAAACTCTATGAAAGCTATTAGTGAAACGATTCCATGTTCTATCAATTCAGCCTACACATTCTAATGGCTCAATGGGACGAAAATGTGATTTTGAGGCAACACAAGATATTTTAAACTTTCTACAATGTACAAATTAACAGTAGGGTGCATTAATTTTTTTTTTTTGGAAATATCTTTTGTATCCTGATCATGCTTGTCCAAAATAGACCTTTGCAAAATCTTTTAAAATTCCTAAGAAAAAAAGATTAATATATCTAATTTTAATACTAAAAATATTTTTTTATCCTAAATGTTGTTTTTTAATCACCAGAAGGACAAATGATGAACTAGGAAATTCTTTAGTATTTTTTTTTGTTGGGAATATATTTTGTATACGATGGACCAAGAGATATGTCAAATCGATTTGTGAAACAGAGCTATGTTTTGGCAATTCTGCAATCACATACTTATTTCTCGACGAGATGAAAATATGATTCTAAGACAACACAAAATATTTTAAACTTTCTACAATGTACAAATTAATAGTTGGGTGCATTAATTTTATTTTATCGAAATATCTCTTGTATCCAAACTCAACCTCTGGAAAAAGTTAGAACCTATTAATAAAATAATATAAAAGCTTTCATTTAAATTTTACACTAATTTGGCTCCCAACAGTTGTTTTTTAAAACAATAGAACACAAATGATGAACGAGGGATTTTCCAAGTTGTTTTCCTTGTTGGTATTGAATTTGGTAAATATGTATCAAAACAATAGTTAAATTGATATGTGAATAGGTTCGATGTCTAATCAATTCGGCCACCACATTCTTTTTTCCGAAATGGGTCGAAAGTAAGTGTTTGAGGTAGCATCGACTATTATAATTTTTTACAATCGAGAAATTAATAGTATGTCTCATCAATTTTTTTAAAAAAATTTATCGACTATTATAATTTTTTACAATCGAGAAATTAATAGTATGTCTCATCAATTTTTTTAAAAAATTTCTCTTGTATCTTGATAATTGTTCTCCAAAATCGACCTTTGGAAATATTTGAAAATTCCTTATCAAATAGGATTAATATATCTCCTTTTAATATTAAATTTTTTTTCCTAATTGATTATTTATTTATCACCAAAAGGACAAATGATTTACTAAGAAATTCTTTACTGATTTTCGTTGTTGGGAAAAATTTGGGATATGATGGACCAAAAACTCAACTAAATCGATTAGTGAAACGATTCCATGTTCTGTCAATTTGGCCAACATATTCTGATGGCTCAGCAGGACAAAAATATGGTTTTGCGGAAACACGGGATATTTTAAACTTTCTATGATGTACAAATTAATAGTGGGTGCATCAATAGTTTTTATCAAAATATCTTTTGCATATCAACAATATTTATCTAAACTGAAGCTCTCGAAAATGATCAAACCTGTTAATAAGATTAGTATATACTGTTTCATTTAAATTTTACACTAATTTGGCTCCCGATACTTATTTTTTAAAATAATAGAACACAAATGATGAACTAGGCATTTTCTATGTTATTTTCCTTGTTGATATTGAATTTTGTAAATATTTATCAAAATCTTAGTTAAATCGATATGTGAATAAGTTTTATGTTCTATTGATTAGGCCACATCATTCATATGGGCTCTACGGGTTTAAAGTAAGTGTCTTAGATAGTATTGACTATTATACGTTTTCTACAATCAAGAAATTAAAAGTATGTCTTAAAATTTTTTTTTCAAAATTACTTTTGTATCTTGATAATGCTTTTCCAAAATCGACCTTTTGAAAATCTTTGAAAATTCCTTACAAAAAATGATTAAGATATCTAATTTTAATATTAAAAATCTTTTTTTTCCTAATTGGTGTTTTTTAAATCATCAAATGGACAAATGATGAACTAGGAAATTCTTTAGTGATTTTTGTTTCTTATTGGGAAAAAATATTGTATACGATGGACCAAAATCTCTGTTAAATCGATTTGTGAAATGGTTCTATGTTTTGTCAATTCTGCAATCACATTCTTATGGCTCGACAATATGAAAATATGATTCTTAGACAACACAAGATATTTTAAACTTTCTACAATGTACAAATTAATATTGGGGTGCATGAATATTTTTTTATCGAAATATCTCTTGTGTCTCAACAATATTTATCCAAACTCAACCTCTGGAAAAAGTTAGAACCTATTAATAAGAAAAATATAAAAGGTTTCATTTAAATTTACACTAATTTGGCTACCAACAGGTGTTTTTTAAAACAACAGAACACAAATGATGAAATAGGCTTTTTCTAGGTTATTTTCCTTGTTGGTATTAAATTTGGTAAAAATGTATCAAAACCTTAGGTAAATAGATATTTGAATAGGATCGATGTCTAATCGATTCGGCCACCACATTCTTATGTCGCAATGGGTCGAAAGTAAGTGATTTAGGCAGAATCGATTATTATAAGGTTTCTACAATCTAGAACTTAGTAGGGTGTCTCATTAATTTTTTTTTCAAAATCTCTTTTGCATCTTGATATTGATTCTCCAAAATCGACCTTTGGAATACCTTTTTAAATTCTATATAAAAAAAGATTACGATTTCTCCTTTTAATATTAAAATTGTTTTCTCCTAATTAGTGTTTTATAAATCACCAGAAGCACAATTGATTAACTAAGAAATTCTTTAGTGATTTTCATTTTTGGGAATAAATTTTGTATATGATGGACCAAAAGCTCTATTAAATCGATTAGTGAGATTCCATGTTCTATCAATTCAGCCATCACATTTTAATGGCTTGACGGGACGAAAATATGATTTTGAGGTAACACAAGATATTTTAAACTTTCTACAATGTACAAATTAACAATAGGGAGCATTAAATTTTTTTTTTTTGAAATATCTTTTGTATCTTGATAATGGTTGTCCAAAAAAATCTTTTAAAATTCCTTATAAAAAAAGTTTAAGATATCTCCTTTTAGTACTAAAAATCTTTTTATCCTAATTGGTGTTTTTTAAATCACCAGAAGGACAAATAATGAATTAGGAAATTCTTTAGTGATATTTTTTTTTTGGGAATATATTTTGTATACGATTGACCAAACCTTAGATAAATAAATATTTGAACAAGATCGACGTCTAATCGATTCGGCCACCACAATCTTATTTGCGCAATGGTTCGAAAGTAAGTGTCTGAGGCAGTGTCGACTATTACACTTTTTTCTACAAGCTAGAAATTAATAGTATGTCTCATCGAATTTTGTTTTTTCAAATTTTGTTTTGTATCTTGATAATGGTTCGCCAAAATCGACCTTTGGAAAATCTTTTCCTTATAAAAAAAGATTGAAATATCTCCTTTTAATATTAAAATTTTTTTCCCTATTAGTGTTTTTTAAATCACGAGAAGGACAAATGATGAACTAGGAAATTCTTTAGTGATTTTTTTTTTGTTGGGAATAAATTTTGTATATGATGGACCTAAACCTCTGTTAAATCGATTTGGGAAATGGTTCTACGTTTTGTCAATTTCACATTCGCATGGCTCGATGGGATGAAAATAGGATTCGGAGGCAACACAAGATATTTTAAACTTTCTATAATGTCGAAATTAACGGTGGGGTGCATTAATTTTTTTTTTTATCGAAATATCTCTTGTATCTCAACAATATTTATCCAAACTCAAATTCTAGAAAAAGATAGAACCTATTAATAAGAATAATATACATGGTTTCATTTAAATTTTACACTAATTTGGCCTTCAACAGGTGTTTTTTAAAACAACATAACGCAAATGATGAACTAGGCATTTTCTAGGTTATTTTCCTTGTTGGTATTGAATTTGGTAAAAATGTTTCAAAACCTTAGGTAAATCGATATTTCAATATCATCGATATCTTATTGATTCGGCCACCACAATCTTATGGGCCAATGGGTCGAAAGTATATGTCTGAGGCAGTATCGACCATTATAAGTTTTTCTACAATCTAGAAATTAGTAGTATTTCTCATCAAAATTTTTTTTTTCAAAATTTGTTTTGTATCTTGATAATGGCTATAAAAAATCGACCTTTGGAAAATCTTTTCCTTATAAAAAAAGATTGAAATATCTCCTTTTAATATTAAAATTTTTTTTCTACTAATTGGTTTTTTTTAAATCATCAAAAGGACAAATGATGAACTAGGAAATTCTTTAGTGATTTTTTTTTTGTTGGGAATCAATTTTGTATAGGATGGACCTTAACCTTTGTTAAATCGATTTGTGAAACGATTCTAAGTTTTTGTCAATTCTGTCATCACATTTGATGTGATTCCTTGGATTGATGTTTCTCAATTCATTGGCACAATCCTTAGAACAACTCACAATGAAACAAACTTCCCAAGATTCATCAAAAATTCAAGTTGAGCAGTAAATTGACCATGATTATGGAAAACCCTAAACAATCTACAAGTTTTGTAAGACCTTCTAAACCCTAAACGAAAGTGAAAGAATGCCTTAGAAGTAGTCTCTCAAGAACCCTAGTTAGTTCATAAAGAAACTCTCAAGAAAAGATCACTTTGATCTTTCAAGTTTTCTCTCAAAGGAGGAAATATGTTTTTACATTATTCAAAAAGATCCTTCAACTTAGAAGATATGATACATCTATAGCAATGGAAAACTAATCTATACTACAATTCGTTCTAAGCTTGTTAAAGACATAAAACACCCTTTTAAAACAAGTTAAAGATAAAAAAGACATCAAAACATAGTGAATTGTAGTTGGGTACTTTAGCTACTGTAGAAAACTTCTTTCTTATTCATTCTTCATCATTTTGCTTCCATTTCTTCATGCCTTCTTGGATGTTTCTTCAATTACTTTTCCAAGGCTATTATGATTATGTTTTAAGTTACATAATCCCTCTTGACATCATTAGAATCATGAGCCTAGACGATATTAAAACATTTCCTTGAATTAACACCATCTTCAAGCATAACTTCTTTAAATAATACACCAATATCATGTAGTTCTTCTTTGTTGATCATCGATGCCTTCATGCTTTCTTCATACTTGAAATGTTGATCCTCATTAGTTTTCAAGTGTCGTCTTGGGATCATATCAGCAAGCTTTCAAGTTGTTTCAATCAAGGCTCCTTAATCTCCATCATTCCCCCTTTCTTCGAAAAGATTTGTCCTCAAATCTTCAAGTCTTGAAATGTAGATTTTATCCTCATAAGTAAACTTCCAAGTTGTTTCAATCAATGTTCCTTGTCCTCCATCAACATTTTGATGGCTCGACGGAGTGAATATATTATTCTGAGGCAACACAAGATATTTTAAAATTTCTATAGTGTACAAATTTATAGTGGGGTGCATTAATTTTTTTTATCGAAATGTCTCTTGTATCTAAACAATATTTATCCAAACCCAACCTCTCAAAAAAGTTTGAACCTATTAATAAGAATAATATAAAAGCTTTCATTTAAATTTTACCCTAATTTGGTTCCCAGCCGGTGTTTTTAAAAAAAAACAGAACACTAATAATGAAGTAAACATATTTTTTATTGTTTTCCTTATTGGGACAGAATTCGGGAAATATGTATCAAAACCTTAGTAAAATTGATATGTGAATAGGTTCGATGTCTTATCGATTCGGCCACCACATTGTGATGGGCGCAATGGGTCGAAAGTAAGTGTCTGAGGCAGTATCAACTATTATAAGATTTTTACAATCAAGAAATTAAAAGTATGTCTCATTAAATTTCTTTTTTCAAATATTCTTTTGTATCTTGATAATGGTTCTACAAAATCGACCTTCGGAAAATCTTTTAAAATTCCTTATATAAAAAGATTTATATATCTCCTTTTGATATTAAAATTTTTTTCTCCAAATTGTTGTTCTTTAAATAACCAGAAGGACAAATGATGAACTAAGAAACTCTACAGTGGTTTTTCTTGTTGGGAATAAATTTTGTATACGATGGAACAAAATATCTGTTAAATCAATTTTTCAACTATTCCATATTTTGTCAAGGTTGCCATCACATTAGAATCATGAGCCTAGACGATATTAAAACATTTCCTTGAATTAACACCATCTTCAAGCATAACTTCTTTAAATAATACACCAATATCATGTTGTTCTTCTTTGTTGATCATCGATGCCTTCATGCTTTCTTCATACTTAAAATGTTGATCCTCATTAGTTTTCAAATGTCGTCTTGGGATCATATCAGCAAGCTTTCAAGTCGTTTCAATCAAGGCTCCTTAATCTCCATCATTCCCCATTTCTTCGAAAAGATTTGTCCTCAAGTTGTTTCCTGATAATGGTTCTCTAAAGTCGACCTCTGGAAAATCTTTTAAAATTCCTTATAAAAAAAGATTGTAATATCTTATTTTGATATTAAAATTTTTTTGCTCCTAATTGGTGTTCTTTAAATCACTAGAAGGACAATTGATGAACTAGAAAATTCTTTAGTGATTTTTTTTTGTTGGAAATAAATTTATATACGATGGACCGAAACCTCTTTTAAATAAATTTGTGAAATGGTTCTATGTTTTGTCAATTCTGCCATCACATTCGGATGGCTCGACGGGAGAAAAATATGATTCCGAGGCTACACAAGATATTTTAAACTTTCTACAATGTCCAAATTAACAGTGGGGTGCATTAATATTTTTTTTATCAAAAATATCTCTTGTATCACAACAATATTTATCCAAACTCAACCTCTGGAAAAAGTTAGAACAAATTAAATAGAATAATATAAAAGGTTTCATTTAAATTTACACTAATTTGGCTGCCAACAGGTTTTTTTTTAAAACAACATAACACAAATGATGAACTAGGCTTTTTCTAGGTTATTTTCCATGTGGGTATTGAATTTGGTAAAAATGTATCAAAACCTTAGGTAAATCGATATTTGAATAGGATTGATGTCTAATCGATTTGCCCACCACATCCTTATGGGCGCAATGGGTCGAAAGTAAGTGATTTAGGCAAAATCGACAATTATAAGTTTTCTACAATCTAGAACTTAATAGGGTGTCTCATTAACTTTTTTTTTCAAAATTTCTTTTGCATCTTGATATTGGTTATCCAAAATCGACCTTTGGAAAACCTTTTAAAATTCCGTATAAAAAAAGTTCAAAATATCTAATTTTAATATGAAAATTTTTTTTCTTCTCATCGGTGTTTTTTAAATCACCAACAGGACAAATAATGAACAAGGAAATTCTTTAGTGATTTTTTTTGTTGGGAATAAATTTTGTATGCGATGGACCAAAACCTCTGTTAAATCGATTTGTGAAACGTTTTTATGTTTTGTCAATTATGCTATCACATTCGGATGGCTCTACAGGACGAAAATATGGTTTTGAGTAGTGCATTAATTTATTTTAATAGAAATATCTCTTGTATCATAACAATATTTATCCAAACTAAACTTCTCGAAAATGTTCGAACCTATTAATAAGAATAATATAAAGGGTGAGGATGTTCACACATCTAAATGTTATGAACACACAACGCAATTTAAATTTTTTGTGAAAAGACTAAATTATCCTTTTGGTTAAAAAAAAGAAATGAAATGAAAGGATGAACACACAACCCATGTGAAACTTCAACTTCTCCTTGGCAGCAATAAGTACAACTGAAACTTTGAGTGCAACAAGAGGGAGGTGCAACAAAGGCGAAGAAAGCCACATTCAATCATTTTTTGTAATAAAGGGGTTATAGAAGGACAATGGAAGCCCACAATAGGTCAACATGGATAAATGAAGCTAAGATAGTAAGTTTTAAAGGTAAATTTAGCATTTTTTGTAGAATGTTAGTTATTTTCAGTCGCACAAAAGGTCCGCAAACCAGCGCCGACCTTTTGGCAATAGAGTCGGTTATAAGTTGCCGAGCAAAATCATAATTTTCGATACCTAGTTGACAAAAATAATCAACAATTTCTGTAATCTATGGCCGACACACTGAATAAAATTCATTAGTTTGCTGCCTAATTTTATTCATTTTGTCATCAACTTCTTGCTAACCAGTTGAAGCGTTTTCAGCCACTTCTGGCCGAATATGTTGGTCTTTGTCATCACCAACTATCCGACTTTCATGACTATTTTTTTCCAGAAATTATTTGATCTTCAGAAGATATATTTTTGAATCTGACAATCACTTTAAATTTATTTGTAGACCACAATTTCTAGCAAAGGAAGTAATGAAGAGCAAGATCTACTATAGTGGTTGATTATATGACACATTTTACGAACTTTGAGGTATGTGTCATAATAATTAGTTTAAAGGTTATTTGATGGAAGATTTTGGTAATTAATTTGCTATTTCAATGGCAGTATTGCCAAGGCAAAGAAGCTTTGGTGTCGTGGGTGAGACAACGGGGAAAACAATTGGGATTTGTCATAGTTACACACCATTCCACTTCGGCCAATTTAAAGAAAACTCCAAGAATATACTTGGGATGTGAAAGGGGAGGCAAATTCAGAAAATCGGTGAAGGCAGAAGATGATGAATCCAAACCCAATGACAACAGTAAGATGAAAAATAAGAATGTTGGGACAAAGAAGTGTGAATATCCTTTTTCACTAGCGGGGAAACGATTACCTGGTGATGACGATTTGTGGGTTTTGGAGGTGAGATGTGGGACACATAAATATCCTAAATTGCAATACTATGAAAGGCATTCATTCATTGGCCGACTACAATCCCACGAGGAGACTATTATTGCTGAGATGTCTGCTTCATTGGCAAGACTGAAGGACATTTTATCATCATTGAAACATCGTGATCCTTCTGAAACATTGACTATGAGGACAATTTACAATGCTCGGGCTAAATATCGTGTGAAGGAGAGGGCTCGAACCAAATGCAACAATTGTTAAGTAAGCTCAGTGAGAATGGTTACTATGAGTGGCATAGGAGTGATGGTGATACCGATGAGGTTCGAGACTTGTTCTTTGCTCACCCTACTAGTGTTGCATTGTTGCATACTTTTCTTGAGGTTTTGCTTATGGACTGCACGTACAAGACAAATAGGTACGGTCTCCCTTTGTTTGAGGTTGTTGGTGTGACATCAACTGATTTAACCTTTTCAGTGGCTTATGGATATATGAGTGCAGAACGTGAGGATAGCTACAGTTGGGCTTTGTCAAGACTGAAGGAGTTGATAAGAGAAAACTCTTATCCTTTTGTCATCACCACAGATCGTGAGTTAGGGCTAATGAATGCCATATCACACGTGTTCCCCTATTCACGACACGTGTTATGTAGGTGGCACATTTTAAGAAATGTTCCAGCAAAGTGCAAGAAGTATTTCAACGAAAGTATGTGGGAATGCACTTGTCTTGACGCAAACAGAGGATTCATATTACCGTAACCTTAGACAAGATGGACTTCTCGTCTTATCTAGATGCACTAAGCTACGTCAAGGAAGTTTGGTTGGATAAGTATAAGGATAGGTTCGTGTCGGCATGGACAGATCAACTTCGACACTATGGTTGCACTACAACGAATAGGTTTGTTACTTTACATTTAAAAATTAATGTTATGTTATTAATTCATTATTACTTTGTTGCATCATAATGTGATATTATTTCATTATTTCGTGGTTTGATTTGTTTATAGGGTTGAGATAGCACATGCCAGATTGAAGAGGAATCTCAGCACCTCTCAAGGCACTTTTGAGAGTTGTTAGGATAGGATACACCAACCATTGTAGTTGCAACATAATGAGATCAAGTCTTCTTTCGAGAAAAGTAAACAGGTTGTGCAACACCATTTTCGACCCCAGGTTTTCAAGGAATTGTGGGGGTTTGTTTCCGTGGCTGCCCTAGATATCATCCTGAAGGAGTGTAAGTTAGTTGAGGTATCTGGGTTCATGTTGCGAATGGATTGCGGGTGTTCGATTAGAAGGACTCACAGATTACCACGTGCTCAAGATATAGTTCAGATCCGTGCTGAGGGACGACCTATTCCTGTGTGTGCAGTCAATTCTTACTGGCCAAAGTTGGCCATCATGGTCAGTACCGACCCGTTGACACAAGATGCTCCATCAGCTTCCCAAGATGATATTGGTTTAAAGTCTCGTTGATTACAGTTTTGGAGTAAGTTTGAGAAAGTAAGTCAACATGAGCAGCGAATGATGTTAAGAAATCTTACTGAAATCTGTAATCCTAAGACCACTCATTTAAGGGAGTCGATAAGGAAGGTCAAGACATGAGAACGCCCTGGTAGAGGTAGACAGAAGAGCAGGGTAGATACAAGCACCAAAAAGGATCCATCAGTATTTGAGTTAGTAGATTCTTAGAAAGGGATGCTTCTTATACAAGACACGGATCCGCCGGCAGGAGGTAACCCTGTTTGGTTTGATGCTGTTAAGATTCCGGGTAGGAAGAAGAAGCATCTTCCTCAGCGTGGCAAGTGTGTTCGACGTCATGGGTTCGTTGATGCATTACCTACATGGATACAGCCTTGCATCGACCATATACAAGATGTCAGTACAGATGGTCATTGTGGGTTTCCTGCTGTAGCTGGATTGGTTGGGTATTGAGATGACGGCTGGGCAAGGGTTCAATCGAAGCTCAGTAATGAGATGGATGTTCATGCTGAGCTATATTTCATATGGGGTCCAATCAATCTTCAAAAAGAAAGATAAGCAACATAAGATCAAACATGATATTAACTAAACATAAATAAACATAAAAATAAATGCTGATAAGGATTTGAGTAAACATACCATTTGATAATCAATGACATCCAACTGCTCCCGAAATGCCTACAACCTATCAAGAGTACCTCCAAAGGCACGATTTGCATCCCACATCAAAACTCTAGGCTCTTGCAATTCAAATGCTGGAGCATGAACAACATTTTGATTCTTGAAGTGCTCGTAAATCCATGCCTGTAATAAGGGAATGAGTCCACTAAACTGCTCACATGACCACTGACATCCATGTCCTAATTGCATATACAAATACTCTAACACTCCAGCACCCCAAGCATATCTATGTATATCATGAATGTTAGCTAATAACTGTAGTAAGTTGCAGTTAACTCGAGTACATGTCTTCTCTGAGAAGACAGTACAACCTAATAAATAGAGGATATAAGCCCTGGCACAAGCATGTATCCTCTCCTTGCTGTTAGTATCGTCGAATTGATTGTAAAGCTCTCTAAGCCACTTCAATCTTATGGAGGATGCACCATTCTTCTTCCCTAACTCATCTTTGGCCCCCTGCAATGTACAACCCAATAACCTCACAAGCAAAACCTCCCCCCTCAAATGGTCTTCCCCAGGCGGTATTCATACTGCTAGCCCATATATGGGAATCCCATAGACGCATGACACATCGTCCAATGTGATGGTCATCTCTCCCCATGGCATGTGAAAAGTGTTAGTCTTTGCATGCCATTGCTCCGTAAAGGCACAGACTAACACTCAGTCAATGTAACGATATAAACTCCTCGTGTGTGGAGCCAAACTGCTCGCCTCAAGAAGCGTATGAAATCTCGTCTTGTGCTGCCGATCTTGTTGAATATCCCACTTTACTAACTGCCCATGGTGATGTATACACTTCAAAAGGTCCCTTTCCTACATTAAAAATTTTATGAGGACTTAGTCAATAGTGTTAGCCATTAAAGATATATAATGAAGCATAATTAGGAAGGATTTATTCTAACCTTCCCATCCCAAACGTATCTTGCAATATGAGTGGAGTACTCACTTAGCAATGACCGATCTTCTGGGCCTCCAGGAATGGTGCTAATGGACCAACCTGCTCCTCATAAATTTGATCAATGGTTGAGTCTACTTCAGCTTCGAGAGGAATGTTATCCTCCCGTAACTCCACCTGGGGATCCGAGAAGATGGCATCATTGTCAGCTCCAGGGAAATCAACATTATCCGGAGGTTGTGCAGAGGATGATGCTTGCTCAGATGCTTTCCATCTATGATGATTGGATGTCGCAGGAGCTTCCCTGCCTAACCTAAGTACCCTGCTCATTATCTAGTAAAACAAGAACATATTTTACTGTGTATACATACACACACATATATCTTTATATATAAGTTAACAAAGATTACGAAATTTAACACTGAACATACTTCGTGATTGTTGAAGCTTTGTGGCATACATTCAATTTACGAAGACAATTTTAATTACATTAACCGCAAGTGGACAGTCGGGGTCCTTTTAAAAAATTACAAATTCTTGGTCCATCATGTTAGCTAAATTTGATCTTTAACAAATTCAATTGGGTTAACCTTTCAACCTAATCCATATATGAAAATCTACACAAAAAATTGAAGTACACTTTTTACAAAGTAATCAAAGAGATCATGGATCCCAAAATTATTCATGTTTTTAGTAACATAATCAACAAATCCTCATTTATAGCATGAAGTCATTAAA
>JAWZTD010012234.1:0-24667 GCA_035221335.1 Echites panduratus | reverse complement strand
TGAATGCAAACAATACAAATCATAAATGCACTTTTAAAGCATTTGCATACATATATATATATATAGTAGAAGTCATAAAAAGTTATAGTACTCACATATCCTAATAAGTTTATGTGACGATCTGAATTGTAGAAAGCCGTATTCTTCTTTCCACTTATAATTTCAAGCACCATCACTCCAAAGCTAAAAACATCAGATTTCAGGGAGAAAATCCCATCCATTGCATACTCGGGAGCCATATACCCACTACATGATCGTGATAAAGTAAAAGATCGATAATTGAATCCTTTAATTAAATAAACATCAAGAAAGCAAGAAGAAAAAGAAAATTCATGTGAGAAAAGTAGAATTTGAACTTACTATGTCCCGACAATTCTATTTGTATTGGCAAATGATTCATCATCTCCAAAGATTTTTGCAGTACCAAAGTCGGAAATTTTGGGATTTAGATCCTTATCTAACAAAACATTACTTGTTTTTAGATCTCTGTGTATAATCTTTAACCTTGAATACTTGTGGAGATATAGAAGGCCTTGAGCAATGCCTTCAATGATTTGTAGCCGTGATTTCCAACCTAATATGGTTCGCTTTTCTTCATCTGCAGGTATAAATTAATTAAGTCAAAAACAACAAGAGCATATGAGTACTATATGTATTATAGCTATAATTAAACCCTGAAGTTGACTAATATATTTAAGTACTTACCAAATAGAATGGAATCCAAACTTTTATTAGGTAAATATTCATAGACTAAAATCCTCTCATTGTTTTCGGAACAGTAACCCAGAAGTCTAACAAGATTCCTGTGTTGCAAATTCAAGATCACCTTTACTTCGTTCTTGAATTGCTCTATTCCGTGACCTGACATTTTGAGTAGTCTCTTCACTGCAATTTCTTGACCATTAAGTAGCTTGCCCTAATGCATGCATGCACAGAGTTAGTCAATATTGTTACCATTGGAGTAACTGGATGCATTATTGCATATGAATTTCACATCTAAGACTTTGGCAATAGACTTCTTAATTCATGAAACAGTACGGGAGCCAAAAAAATGCAGTTTTTTTTTTTTTTTTGTTAATGGGATGATTTTATGGAACACACTTACCTTATATACTGGTCCATATCCTCCTCGTCCAAGGAGACTTCGATCACAAAAAGAATTTGTGGCAATTTCTAAGCTTCTGTAGCTAAAAAAATGTGAATCTTCATCTCCTTTATGCTTCCGACCACTGATTCTTCTCATAACTATGAAATACAAAATACAAACATAAGAAGAAGATTTTTTTTTCTTTTCAAAATTTGAATTGACAAATATGTTGATTGTTTAAAGAGAATTCTTTTGTTAAAATCCAATATTTTACCTTGTAGGTAACAGTTCTTCCGTCGGCACAAAAATAGGACTAGTAGCGAAAGCAGTATTGGAATTGCTGCAAGAGTACCAAGAAAATATTTCGTCGATTTTCTGGTATGCTTGGTTTGGACAGGAGCAGGAGCGGTGGTAGAGCCGGAGATAAGACTGCACATAATTATTTCGTGGAATTGACAATCCATGCAAGTTAATTTTTTTTACGCAAAATCCCAATGTAATTCTGTAACATTTTCGTTTCCGTAACAGTGATAGTGACGTCCGGACAGACTCACCAATTTAGAATCCCATAACTTTTTTTTTTTTCCGAGCAATCATTTAGGTTTTTTTTTTCTTTTCCAGAAAAAACACTTTTTCAATAATTTTGATCAGATTTTTTTTAATATTATAGTTATTTTTGGCATTTTATTGTAGCCCCAACAGTAACTATGAGACAATCGCTCCAATGTAGTCCTAAAACATTTATTTCCTAACCATATAGAACCATATATATATATAAATATATATATTAATTTTTTAAAATCTTATAACTTTTTTAAACAACTATGTTAAGTTTTTTTTCACCTCACAAAATACACTTTCCAAGCAATTTTGACCAGACTTTTGTTTTTAATTGCTTTCAAGTGCTAGTGCTAGTTTTTATACTCCCTCCTACACCATAGATGCCATATCCAACGACTTATCAACTTACGAAAAATTAACCTTTAAACAAATTTAACTACATCAAGATAATATCAATCCCTAATATTTACTTCATATTTGAACTAATTATGAAAGGAAAATAATAAAAAAACTCAAATGAAAAAAATATATCCATAATTTGTAGCTAGTTCATGACAACAAAAAATATATATATATATATAATAAAAGATTTGTAGTCATTAAAAAAATAAAATTGAACTATTATGAGTTTAAATAATCCACTAATTTGAGTAGGGAAAAGGAACTTAAATCACTCAATCACTCCCACTAATTTGAGTAGTCATTAGTCAATGTTCAAATATAAAATTGAACTATTATGAGTTTCAATATACCGTTAATTTAAGTATTGGAAAGGAATTTAAAGAAAATGACAATCAGGTTCAATAGAAAATCTAAACCTACGGGGAAAAAGAAAATCGAAGAGTTAGATCTTCGCAGGAATGTTAAAGAATCCAAAAATGCTTCAATGTTTGACTACATAAAGAAAAAAGAAATCTATCAAAACTTTTGAAATTTGCATTTTTTTAAGAAAAAAGACTTAGAAGGTTGCAACACACTAAAGCTAAAAAAAAAAAAAAAAAAGATTTTGACCTTCATGCATAATTGTAGCAAAAATTTAGACTAATTAAGTCAAATGATGCTTTTATGAAATTGTCCAAGGACACAAGATATTATTATACAATTTCAAGAAGCAACATATTATGGACAGAAATGCCCTTAAAAAGTATAAGATACATTTTTGCTAGCCCGCCCACCCTTCCAAAAGGGTATGATATACAGAGCTAATCAATACACAATTAAGTCCAAAATGTACTATATAGTCCACAACCCTAATGTTTTCACATGAATTAAATAATTTATTTAATTATGGCATATGATTTAATTGGTCCACTGTCCCATCTTAAAATTTTAAAAGTTTAATAGAATAAAATTTAATACTCCATTTATTTAAAATTAAATGGCTCATCCTACTTTTATAAAAAATTATTAAATATATTTAACTTTCACAAGTAATTTAATCTCTTTATTATGTAGTGTATGCAAATGATTGTTAACGTGATTTTACATAAAAAATCTAGTATTTATTTTAAGAGACAAGAAGAATAATGGTACATGGTACATCCAATTCAAAAATTTCAACTGTTGTGAGTATGTCTTGACTCTGCTAAATATTGTTCCATTCTCTCTAGATGCGAACCCCATCCCCATCGGGCGGAATAAAAATCATCCTCCATAAGTATATTGTATTATATATATAAGATATATATTTTTTGTATCCTCCACATATTTTTGAAAATGATGTACTTAGTGGGATCTAATTAGTGGAAACAAAAATCATCTTCCACGTATTCAACCAGTACCACTTGCACGGCCCCCCTCGCCCCACTCTAGGGGATCTAATTAAAGACATTTATTATATCCTTAAATAAAATTAAGAAGAAGTGATTAAAAATAAGAACTATTTAATTAACAGTAACCTCACCTAGTCTCGGACCCAGTCGGGCAGAAGATGATAGAGTAATTATCGGCCGATGGACAAGCGAAAATGCTGGTTGCGTTGTCTTGGGCATAGCTGAGAGCCTGTGGGCAAGCTTTCTTGAAAAATTCAGAGTACAGTGTCGATTGGCAATTCAGACCGGAGCAGCAGTGCACCTCAGTTTCAAAAGCGTCGCAAGCGCTCCTACACCCTACGGTCCCATTCTTTCCGGCCACCACCCTCAGCTCCTGAGGACATTCGGAGTTCAAGTTGGCCAAGCAACTTGTAGAGTTACATGATCGGCCGCTAATTTTACTGCCTGTAGGCACAATCATGATGGGCAAGTTAAACCCGTCCACGACACTGACATCATACAAGTCCGTTAGCTGATTTAAACTCAATTCCGCCAAGGTGTTAGGAACGTTGCGGGTTCTGTAGCATTCTAGATTACCGGAGCCGCAATATTCGCCAGTGACACATGTAAAGTTGCGACCGGAAGTGTCTGTAGAGCAGTCGGTTCGGGCCCAAACTCGGCCTCGCCAAAAATTCGGTGCTGTCAGAGTCCTGGATTCGTTACTCTTGAGAATAAAGCCTGTAGGGGTAACTATAGGTCCCCTGCTTGTGGTTTGTATTGCTGGCCATATAGTGCTCCGGCACAGGTTGACTACAGTGAACTCGGTTGACTGCACATTGTCTGTTTGTTGATTTGCTCAGGTACAAGAAAATCATGAAAAGAAACCCAAGGAAGAAGAACATATATAAAAAGGACTGAAGTTACCTGAAACAAAAGATGATGTGACGATCAGAAGAAGAACTATAAAGCTGGGGAGATGAATATCCATTTTCACATCTGTAGATCGAGACTAGAGGTTTTGTAATGTATTATTGCTTCATGTTAACTAATTTTGTCGAAGTTCTTGAATTCTCTTTTTGTGTAAACGGATCCCACACACTGTAATAATCTCATTAACTTCCATTTAAGTTATTTAGACAATTTGTTTTTTCAAATATATATATTTGTACATATTATAAGAAGACTATCAGCTATATATCAAGACCATATCATTTAATATCAATTAAAATGGTTCTTAGAGACCAAAGGTTGAACAATTTCAACGAAGTAACTATATTATATTAACCCCAAATAAAGTTGGTGGAAATTTCCCAGAGTGAGGCCCCATGATACACTGGGTATAATGGAAGTGTTGTTATTTACTTTTCCATTGTGCAATTGCTGGTTGGCCAGAAATAAAGGCCATTTCTGAGTGGTAATTTTTAATTCTTCCCAAGTTCTAACAATCAATCAACGGACAGTTCACATCATTGATTGATTTTAGATGTTGCTCCTTCCCTTTCTTTTTTGAAGTCTTATTTTAGATGTTACTCCTTCCCTTTCTTTTTTGAAGTCTTACTTTATATTTTAAAAAGAATGTTCCTTTCTGTTGTATTTAATAAAAAATTTTCGATCTTTTCACTTCAAATTACATTAGATATTAAAATTGAATTAATATTAATATTATTTCCGTTCCATAATTGTTTTGTCATATATTTAAAAAAATATTAATTAGTATAATTAATATAATTAATTTTAAAGATGATTTTATTTTTATATCTTTTATTTAATTTATTCAAATTGAACGTAATAGATATGAAAAAAGAATTAATGATGATAATTTAATTTTTTAATTCATAATTATCCCTTATAATTTAAGAAAAAAAAAACATAAATTATGTTTTCTAAAATATTAATTATGCACAATCATTACCTTATTCTAAAATCGTAAATGATTCTAAAAAGGAATAAAGACACAACGTCCCGAGAAGACCAACTCAACGCAGCGCCTTTAATCTTCAGCTTTAAAATCAACGTCAACTTTAATCTTCAGCTTTAGCTTTACGCGTGGGAGCTACAGACTTGTCCACTATGTACATATGAGATGATTAATGTTCTATATTTAGCAATTCCAGACTTGAGAATACATGGTTACTTGGTGGGCCTTACCTTTTGTCAAAATTAATTTTTCTGACATTCACTTTTCGAAATATAAATTACTTCAAAGACTTCAGATTATCTTTTACTTATATATTTTAATAAAAAAAAATATATTTCTAATAACTTTACAAATGAATTATCTATTTTATCTTGTTAACCAACTTTTTTTTTCATTTCTTCAAAAACTAATTTATTATTTTCTCCATTTTCATTAATAATCAACCAATAAATAAGGGAGTAGAAAGAGAACAAAAACAAAGTATAATTATGACTGAAAATATTGTCCATATAAATTAAGTAGTGATTTCCTTAATTTCTCCAAATAATCTTAAGTAGCTTACATTTTGGAGGGAGTATATTTTTATTACTATCTTCATTCTAAATTAAGTGCTGTTTAAGATTTTGAACACCAACAAAAGAATTCTTATTTTTAGGTGTTTTTAAATACTCCATCCGTATCAGAATATAAATTTTTTTAGTCTTTTATATTTGTCTCACAATATAAGTCATTTTATAATTTATAATACATATTTATTATGTTTTTTTTCCACTCACATCCTCTATTTAATATTCTCATCCATTTATTTTAAAGAAATACAATTATAATTATAAAAATGAAAAATAAAGAATATTTTAGACATAAAAAATATATATTTATGATTTCTTAATATATGTGAAAAGAAGACTAACGCTTTATAGGAAAGAGGGAGTATAAATGATCTAAATTCCCTTTTATCTTTCTACATTAATGACATATCCTTTAAAGAATATTAATTATGTAGTTAATTGTTTCAGGAATAAGGTAAAGGGCAATATTAGAAAATTTTAATTAATAAGTATTGATAATATAAAATAAGAGATATCACGGATTTGATTATATATATATATATATTTTAGAAAGACATTTATTTTGAAATGAAAGGAGGAGGTGTAAATGATCCCGAGTTTTTGTACCAAGCCAAATTCTCAAGATTGATAATTTCTGCTGGTTCTTAGTGTATCGCAGGGAGTCAAAACATACATTTCAATCCCATCTTGAGGAGAAATGAGAATATTCACGTGTATATGTGACTTTAAACATTCAAACTTATTTTGTAATATAGATTACTTCATAAAATTTAATAAATATTTATTATTCTTTTTCTACTTTTATCCCATTAATTCTTTCTTACTTCAATTTCTATGTTTGGTTGAAGATATATAAATATATATATTTTTTCTTTTTTGAATGAGTAAATTCATTATTTTTTTTTTCCTTGTCATATGTAAACGATATATATATTATAACCGGGAGACAGTTCTATCTTGTTTATAATTTTTCACTTTGTAACCTTCATAATAGGTATAACTGCAACTTAGCCTGTCGCTACCCTTCCTAGCCTAGCCCCTCGCTGCCCTTGACCTATCGCCCTTGATCGCAGCCCCACCCTCTCCATTGTCCGTTGCCGGTTATTTCTTCCACACACAGATCCCCCCACACACTCAGATCCGCCCCTCCCTTTTAGATTCGCTCAACTGCCGGTACCGCCATCATCTCTGGCGCTGTTGAGACCGACCCATCTCCTTTTTTCCCCTCGCTGCTATTTTCCGCATTCCCTCCATGGATTCGACACCTTCGGCTCCCCTGCCGCCGCCCCAACCAACATCGCAACCGACACAGCCTCCACTGGCCACCCAACCCACAACCCCTCATTTGCAATTGTGGTGAAAGGAATCAATCTTCCAACCTCAATCTCTACTCCAATTACTACAACAACCACTAAATCATTCCATGATGCTACCACTTAAAAAGTCATTCTTTTACAAAGGCAGACAGGACATCAAGTTTTCAAAATTGAAGATTAACGCTCTAGCTATGCCTCTAAAGTTTGCATTAATTGGGAAATTCTCAAATGGAATCCTCTCCAAAGCAGAACTCAATAAATGCCTTGACAAATTAATGGGTCTCAAAGGTAACTTCACCCTTGGTTACATTGACAAAAAACATGTCCTTATAAATTTGGATTTACAGAATGATTATTAAAGGTTATAGCCAAGAAGGGATTGGAATTTTATGGGATATCCAATGAGAGTCTTTGAATAGTCTACTATTCCATACAGAAGTTGAATCTTCAATTGTTCCAATTTGGATTTGCCTCCCTTAACTTCCTTTCCACTTTTTCCATGAAGCCGCCCTTAAAGCCATTGCAGGCTTAATTGGTAATCCTGAGTTGATGAGCCCACTGCTACTAGAACCAGACCAAGCTGCGCTAGGATTTGTGTTGAAGTGGACCTTTCGGGGCCAATGCCAGATGAAATTTGGATACAAGAAGACGGAGATGGGTTTGTGCAACATGTTTTTGAGAATATGCCTAGCTATTGCACTGGATGTTTTCACTTATGGCATGAAGGTTCTAAATGCCTTTTTCTCACTCCCCGAAATTAGCCACAAGAAGATGAAAATCTTGAACCTATTCCATACCCCTATCCTGATGCCAGGAAACAACTAGAAAGAAAGAAAAAAACGCTTGGCAAACAACCGATTTCAGAAAATCTTGAAGGCCATCCTCAGCCAAAAACCCATAACTACATCACCCTTGATTAGAATAATACGGGTTCTAATTAGGGATCAAATGATAACGAAAATGAAGATGATCAAAATGAAGCAAATCCGAATGAAGAAGATCAAGATGCAGACCCACGCTCAGAGGATTTTGAATCAAGCCTTGAAGAAGATGTTGAAGATGATCCAGACTATGTTGAGGAACCAAACTCCACTGTACAGGCTCAAGCTCATTCACAAGTTCAGTCACCTGCTGCAAAAACTGCCACAAAGCTCACATTTACTGTGCCCCGCAATGAGGTTCCAGAATTCGAAACCTACTCAAGGTCCAATAATGACTAGATCCAAATTCAAAGAGATCTCTGTCCAGAATACTACAGTTCATGGATCTCCTAGTATGATATGTTTTGGTTTTGAGAACATTTTAAATGTCTCAAAGTAATATTATGGATATGTTTTATGTTGCTAGATGATTTGGATGACAATGGATATGGAAATTACGGTTGTAGCTTAGTTATTGGGTGTTGTTTGATATATTGGTGTTTAAAATGATGACAGGTTTGAATTTTTGTAAACAGAAAATTTTGGATTTTCCAGAAAATTTAAAAAAATGTTAAATCAAATATGTAACCGTCGCCAAAAAAAGAGGGTAAATTTCAACATTTCAGAGATTAATAATTAATAAAAATTATAGTAGCAGGTTCATATCCCCATTACATATTATTATCTTTATCTCATAAAGATAATTCACTTTGTTTTTCTCCGTATCTTAAGAAAAGTTAGTTAATATAATTAATGTAATTAATTTTAAGGGTAATTTTATTTTTATACTCTATATTTAATTTTTTGGAATTGAAAGTAATAGATATAAAGTGATAATTAATGATGGTAATTTTGTTTTTTAATTTATAACCATCTCTTTTAAAAAAGAAACTGTACTATAATTTAAGATTAAAAAAAAAAAAAAGAAACATGAATTATATTTATGGGAAGGAGGTAGTATAACGAAAATAAATCAGCTTTAAAACTGCAATAAAGCTATGAAATCCAATATTGGCAGAACAAATATTGCAACGGTTCTGGCTCAAATAGCAGCGGTCCCTCCAGTACTTCGATATAGACATTATATAGGGTTTCAACGACTTCTTTGACTGCGGTTTTAGAACCTCCACACTCCACCTTAGTGGCTGTCTATAGCCGCCACTATATCTTACTTAAATCACCGCAATTTGCTAGTTGTGTTGTAATTACTGATAAGATATTCTTCTAGAAGTAGATCATAATTAAGAAGAAAAAACATATTACCTTTATTCCATAAATATAGTTCACTTTACTTTTTTTTCATGCATCTTTTCATATCTTAAGAAAAAATAAGTTAGTATAATTAATGTAATTAATTTTAAAAATAATTTTACTTTTATATCTTATATTTAATTTATTAGAATCGAAAGTAGTAATTATGAAGAGATAATTAATGATGGTAATTTAATCTTTTAACCTATAACCATCCCTCATAAAAAAAGAAATAGGACTATAATTTAGAATTAAAAAAAAAGGAAAGATAGACTATTTTTATGGAATGGAGATAGTACAATATTTCCATTATAACAAACTTAGATATATTAGAAAAAGGAATACCAATTTCTAAAAAGAGAACATTAACCTTCAATAAATCAATCTAAGAAGGGAATTGAGTAAAAGAGAAACCAAATGACAGTTTATGCTAGTAATGATGATAATTTGAGTGTAGTCTTTGATGATGAAAACTCAGTGAATCCCACAGCCTCATTAATGATGATGTGGTCATATGAAATTGCTATATGTTTTTATATCATCTATTTGACATATTACTTTGGTATATCGGGAACAAATGTCAAGTAATGGTCATGGGCCTTAATTGGTCCATTGTCACATTTCAAGATTTATGAGGGTTACGGTTGTAGCAATTGGAAGAAGGAAAAGAGCCTCCAGCAAATCCTTATTATAAATACATATAATTAAAAATATTTAGAAATTTTAATGAATCAAAATTTTGTTTGATTAATATAAAATAAATAAAATTATATGTTTTTTTTCTAAAGAAAGAATATTGTAACAATTTTTTTTTTCAAAAAATATTGAAAGATCAATATGAAAGTTAAAGAAGGTATTTGTTTTTATTTTAAATTTATATGTTATTTTTTAAATAAAATAAATATATTACTTATTGACAATGGTTAATTAATCATAAATTATAAAAGATAATTATTTTTAATTGATATGTCTTTATTGAAAGATTAGCAAATAGCATTACTTCAAAAAAAAATATAAAAGATTATGTTAAATAATTGATTTGCAATGCTATTATTATTATAATAAAAAATAAAATAAAAAGTAAAGATGATAATATAATTGATCATTATCACACTAATAAATGAATTTCAACAATCTGAAAATATTCATCTACCATTAACCTCAGAAATTGTTACCATATTAACAGACGCAGCACTAGTAGCTGCAGGTTGTAAAGTTCTACATAATTCAGTATTTGTGACACTCAAAATGGCCGTAAAAGAAGGCTGTTTAGGAGGTGGCAAAGACGTTGATTCCCTTTGAAGCATAGAAACCACGTCTGACATGTCTGGTCTATCCGCTGCATTTTCTTGAACACAAAGTAACCCAACTTGAACATACCTTATCACTTCCCCAATTGAAATTGTCTCATCTAAATTGGGATCTTTGATTTCTAAGAATCTTTCTTCATTCCATAAATCCCAAACCTGAAATAGAATGAATGATCCCATTATCATTCCTATCTTATAATAAGGAAATGCTATTGTTTGCGCTAACATTTCCTCTAACACGCACACACATTTATAATTAAAAGAAAATGTCATTGATTGCACTTTTGTGTATTTTTTATATTCAATTTCAAGTGAATGCAAACAATACAAATCATAAATGCACTTTTAAAGCATTTGCATACATACATATATATATATATATATATATAGACGGTAAAAGTCATAAAAGTTATAATACTCACATATCCTAATAAGTTTATGTGACGATCCGAATTGTAAAAAGATGTATTCTTCTTTCCACTTATAATTTCAAGTACCATCACCCCAAAGCTAAAAACATCAGATTTCATGGAGAAAATCCCATCCATTGCATACTCAGGAGCCATATACCCGCTACATTATAGTGACCAAGTAAAAGATCAATAATTGAATCCTTTAATTAAATTAAATACCAAGAAGCCAAGGAGAAAGAGAAAATTCATGTGACTAAAGTAAAAGTTGAACTTACTATGTCCCGACAATTCTTTTTGTATTGGCAAATGATTCATCATCCCCAAAGATTTTTGCAGTTCCAAAATCGGAAATTTTGGGATTTAGATCCTTATCTAATAAAACATTGCTTGTTTTTAGATCTCTGTGTATAATCTTTAACCTTGAATACTTGTGGAGATATAGAAGGCCTTGAGCAATCCCTTCAATGATATGTAGCCTTGATTTCCAACCTAATATGGTTCGCTTTTCTTCATCTGCAGGTAAATTAATTAAGTCAAAAAGACGAGCGTATGAGTACTATATATATTATAGCTATAATTAAACCCTGAATTTGACTAATATATATAAGTACTTACCAAATAGAATGGAATCCAAACTTTTATTAGGTAAATATTCATAGACTAATATCCTCTCATTGTTTTCGGAACAGTAACCCAGAAGTCTAACAAGGTTTCTGTGTTGCAAATTCAAGATCACCTTTACTTCATTCTTGAATTGTTCTATTCCGTGACCTGACATTTTGAGTAGTCTCTTCACTGCAATTTCCTGACCATTATTAAGTGACTTGCCCTAATGCATGCATGCACAGAGTTAGTCAATATTGTTACCATTGGAGCAACTGGATGCATTATTGCATATGAATTTCACATCTAAGACTTTGGTAATAGACTACTTAATTCATGAAATAGTACGGAAGCAAAAAAATGCAGTTTTCCCTTTTTTTTTTTAATGTTATGAAACACACTTACCTTATATACCGGTCCATATCCTCCTCGTCCAAGGAGACTTTGATCAGAAAAAGAATCTGTGGCAATTTCTAAGCTTCTGTAGCTAAAAAAGTGTGAATCTTCATCGCCTTTATGCCTCCGACCCCCGATTCTTCTCATAACTATGAAACCCAAATACAGACGTAAGCAGATTTTTTTTTCTTTTTTCTTTTCAAAATTTGTATTGACAAATATGTTCATTTCTTAAAGAGAATTCTTTTGCTTAAGCCAATATTCTACCTTGAAGGTACAAGTTCTTCCGTCGGCACAAGAATAAGACTAGTAACAAAATCAGTATTGGAATTGCTGCTGCAAGAGTACCAATCAAAGTTTTTTTCATCCAATTATTTCTTGCCTGCGTGGTTTGGACGGGAGCGGGAGCGGGAGGGACGGTAGGGCCTGAGATAAGACTGCAGAGATTTGTCAGAATACTCGAACCTTAATCAGATCATTCTATTATTTCGTGGAATTGACAATCTACGCCAGTTAATTTCTTTTAGGCAAAATCCCAATATAATTTTTGTCTTGATAGTGCAAGTCCAACAGTTACGACAGGACAAACTCTTCAATTTAGAGTCGCATAATTTGATATTTTTAGGTAAAATCCCCATTTTAGTATTATAACATTTTTTATTTAATCATATAAGTAAATAATTTTTATTTTATCTTTTTAAATCATACAACATTTTTTTTTTATAATCAGATAAGTCATTTTCACCCCTTTTTTTTTTATTTTCAAACAAATTAAATCATTTTTTTTCAATCTCTAAAGATATTTTAATATGTTTACTGTATCAACCTCTTCTAATCGATTTAAATTAAAAAAATTCAACATTATCTTCATTATAATATGATTTTGATCAACACTTTCAACACTTTTTTATCACAACTAGAAGTGTAAATGAAAAATAGGTTAGATTTTTTTAATTTAAATCGATTATAATTGTTTGATACAGTAAATATATTAAAATACTCTTATGAGTTGAAAAAGAAATTGTTTATTTGGTCTAAAAGTCAAAAAAATAAGTGAAAATGTCTTATCTGATTATGAAAAAAAAGTTATAGGATCCAAAAAGATAAAATAAAAATTATGGATCTACAAGATCAAATAAAAAATGTTATATGAGGATTTTTTTTTTTTTTAACGACCATTTAGGTTTTTTTTTTACCAAAAAATGTACTTTTCCGATCAGATTTTTTTTTCTATTGGAGTTATTTTTATCTTTTCAATGTAGCCCCCACACTGACGGGATAAACTCTCCACTATAGTCCTAAAACATTTATTTATCACCCGTACAACCATATATATATATTAATTTTTAAAAATCCTATAACTTTTTGCAGACACTAAGGCTTTTTGACTAGATTTAAAAAAAAAAAAGTTTTCTAGTGGTAGGACCAATTTTAATACTCTCTCCTACGTCATACATGTCGAATCCAAAGACATATCCTCTTGCAAAAAATAACCTTTAAACAAATTTAAACTATATAGAGAATCTCAATTCCTAATATTTACTTCATATTTTTAAATAATTATATAAGAAAATTAAAATGAAAAAAAAAATTTCTAACCATAATTTGAAGCTAGTTCAAGACAAGCAACTACGGGCACATCGACGAGTTAGTGAAGGGGCACATTAAAAAAATCCAAAATGCCCCACTGTTTGACTTACATGAAGAAAAAGGAAATCTATCAAAACTGCCAACTGGGAAAGGAAGTAAGGGCACATTGAGGGGTTAGTGAAGGGGCACTTTAAAAGATTAATCCAAAATGCCCCAATGTTTGATTACATAAAGAAAAAAGAAATCTATCAAAACTCTTTGAAAATTGCATTTTTTGAGAAAAAAAGACTTAGATGGTAGCTATAAAAAAAATTGCATCACATTAAAATATTAAAAGAAAGATTTGAACCTATAGCTAATAAATAAATATTGTACGTAGGACTAAGGGGATTCACCGTGGGGGATGCATTAAAGTTCAAAAATGCTCCGGAAAAATATCCAGCCAAAATTTCTGGAAAAATGTATTTTTTAGGGGGAAAAAAGAACTAAATGGCATGATTAATATATATATATATATATAAAAGACCTCATGACTGAAACAAAAATGTAACGATACTTAATAGGGGATTTTACACTTCTTTAATTTCTAGAAGATCAATTTATTTTGGACCCAAAATTGATTAGAGTGTGGAATTCAAAATCTGGAACAAAATGATCATAAGACAATATGAACCCTCTTTATGCATAGCTAGAGGTCACTCTTTCACTCAAAACAAAAATTATGATAAAAATGTTAACAACTTAAACCAATATAATAACAGACTTGATTGGTCATTAAACTACAAAATCAATTAATCTAACCATTATACTTTACCTTTTTTTAATATAATGAGTTCTAAATCTTTTGATTGGCAGTAATGAACATTAATGGTTCTAAATCTTTTAATATATTGTTTATGTAATTTTTTTTATTAATATATTATAGAGGGTCATAAAAATGTACAAGAAGATCCGACGAAACTAACATCAATAGTCAATACTTCCACTATAAAGCTACTTAATAAAAAAAATTATATGCATAGAACTATTATGAGTGTAATTAATCTATTATACTGCTAGATAAATTCGCACCATATTGGGATAGTGTGTTGAGAAAACAAAAAATAGAAAACAACACTATATATAAAACGAAAAGATGTCCAAATTGCAAAAAATAATGTATCTTGTTGCAAGAAAAGGTTTATTATTTTAACATTAACAAAATAAATCTACTTTCACATATTTTTTTATACAATTGTCCTTTTTATTCCAACCAAACCCAATCCATCGTTAAACAACTCATACATTCATAACTAACATCTCATTTGCTTTAAACAGACAACCAATACTTTTATAAATATGTTTGTTATTTTGTATAATGAGTCTTTTTCAAGGGTTATAATTGTCAAAAAAAAGTATTTTCTTGAACATTTTCTTAAGAGCTTGTAGCCAAAATTTAGAATAATTAAGTCAAATGATACTTTTATGAAATTGCTCAAAAAAGACACAAGAAATTATTTACACAATTTCAAGAAGCAACATATGATGGACAGAAACGCCCTTAAAAAGAATAAGATACATTTTTGCTAGCCCACCCTTGAAGAAGAATAGGATAGAGCTGATCAACACACAATTAAGTCCAAAATGTACTAAATAGTCCACACCCATAGTGTTTTCACATGAATTAAATAATTTATTTCATTATGGCAGATGATTTAATTGATCCACTATCCTATCTTAAAATTTTAAAAGTTTAATAGATCAAAATTTTATATTTTATTTATTTATAATTGAATATCTCATAATTTTATAAAAAATAAAATTATAAAGTATATTTAACTTTCATGAAATTGTTAATTTATCTATTTAATAACGTAATTAGTAGTGGAATACTTAAATAATTATTAATATGATTTGTTATATAAAAATCTAATATTTATTTTAAAAGAAACCACATTCAAGGGGAACACAATAGATAGACCATGTTATGAGAGAGAGAGTTCAAGTTTAACTCTTGTGACTTGTCTTGTCTCTGCTAAATATTGTGCCATTCTCCCTAGAGATGCGCAACCTATCTCAACCGGGGCGGAATAAAAATCTTCCTCCACAAATATTCAACCAGCAACGCCTCCGCCCTCCCTAGCTAGTGGGATCTAACTAATGACATTTATTATTTCCTTAAATAAAATTAAGAAGAAGTGATTAAAAATAAGAACAATTTAATTAACAGTAAACTCACCTAGTCTCAGACCCGGCCGGGCAGAATATGATAGAGTAATTACCGCCCGATGGACAAGTGAAAGTGCTGGTTGCGTCATCTGTAGCATAGCTGTACGCCTGTGGGCAAGCTTTCTTGAAAAATTCAGAGTACAACGTCGATTGACAATTCTGACGGGTGCAGCAGTGCACCTCAGTTCGAAAAGCGTCGCAAGCGTTGCTACATCCTACGGTCCCATTCTTTCCGGCCACCACCCTCAGCTCCTGAGGACATTCGGCGTTCAAGTTGGCTAAGCAACTTGTTGAGTTACAGGATCGGCCGCTAATTTTACCCCCCGTAGGCACAATCATGATGGGCAAGTTAAACCCCTCCATGACACTGACATCATAGAAATCCGGGCCATTGACCGGATTTAAAGACACTTCTGCCAAGGTGTTAGGAGGAACTCCGCTGGTTCCGTTGCATTCTAGCTTGCCGGAGCCGCAGTCGCCTGTGAGACATGAAAAGTTTCCATTGGAAGTGTCTGTAGAGCAGTCGGTTCGGGCCCAAAATCTTCCTTGCCAAGATTTCGGTGCTGTCAGAGTCCTGGATTCGTTACTCTTGAGAATAAAGCCTGTAGGGGTAACTATAGGTCCCCGGTTTCCGGTTAGTATTGCTGGCCATATAGTGCTCCAGCACAGGTTGACTACGGTGAACTCGGTTGACTGCACACTATCTGTTTGTTGATTTGCTCAGGTACAAGAAAATCATGAAAAGAAACCCAAGGAAGAAGAACATACATAGAAAAGGACTTGAAGTTACCTGAAAAGAAAGATGATGTGAAGATCAGAAGAAGAACTATAAAGCTGGGAAGATGAATATCCATTTTCACATCTGTAGATCGAGACTAAGGTTTGTAATGTTTTGTTGCCTCAGGTTAATTAATTATGTCGAAGTTCTTGAATTTTCTTTCTGTGTAAACGGATCCCACACTATCTAATTAATTTCAATTTAAGCTACTTAGACTATTTGTTTTTTGAAATATATATATATATATATAGTATATTTATATTATAAGAAAAGTATCAACTATATATCAAGAACTTATGATTTAACAATAATTAAAATATTTCTTGGAGACCTAAGATTGATCGATTTCAACGATTTAACTATATTAAATTTACCCTAATCAACTTTGGGATACTTCCCACAGGCGCAGCCCATGATACCCGGGTACAATCACAATTGAAGTGTTGTGTTGTTTAGTTTTCTATTTTGCAAGCTGGTTGGCCAGAAATTAAGGCCCCATTTCTGATTGGTAGTTTTTAATTCTACCTAACAATCAGTCAACGGACAATTCATATCATCGAAGGAATTGATTTTAGATTTTACTTCTTCCCTATTTTTTTTAGAAGTCGTTTACATTTTCAAGAAATTTAGTCTTTTTCATTTTCTAAAAACATTTTACAAAAATATTTCAATACACCTTTCAAATTACATTAAATATTAGAATTAAATTTAATAATTAATGATATCATTACCTTAATTTATGTTTTAAAACTTTACATGACACTTAAAAAGAAATGAAAGGAGTCCATAAGGTCTCCTAGACGACCAATTCAACGGAAAAAGAAATGAAAGGAGTCCATAAGGTCTCCTAGACGACCAATTCAACGGGCGGCCTTGCCCTTCCCCCTTGAAGCCACTAAAATATGGATGATTAATGTTCTATGTTAATAAACTTGACAACACGTGTTTGGTGAGGTTTTATATATATATATATATATATATATATATATATATTAGGTTTTTAATTTATACCGGACTAATGTTAAATCTTTAAGATCTCACACTCATATTTCAAAAGGAGCTAAATCTGTTACCCCCCAATACCTCATGTTCTTACGTACCTTGCACACTTATATGCATAAGGAGACATTCCATACTGATTGCTCATAGTGACTCGAACTCAAGATCTCTCATTAAGAAGAGATTTAAGTGTGTGATGTGTGTCAACTTAACCATCGCCCACTTGTCAAGTGTTTGGTGAGTTTTACTTTTTGTCAAAGTTGATTCCTTTGTCTCCATTTCAAAATATAAGTCACTTGAAAGATTTTAAATTATCTTTTAGTTATATATTCCAAGAAAGGTGCTCAGATGTGCTCCATCGCACATGATTTTGTGTGCGACAATCGTTAACTAACGGCTTTGCATTTGAAATAAAATTATACCCAAACGATGTCGTTTCATAAAACCCAAAATCTGAAACACTTTTCCCTTCCTTTCTTCCGTCTCTGTCTCTCCTTTCTTCCTTCTGCGTCGCAACACCCTGACAAAAAAAAAGTTGCAGGCTTCTTCCTTCAGTCTCCTTTGCCACCGTCGAAGACCAAAGCTTGTCTGAATCTCTGCTCTAGGTCTTTGAGATTTGTGGAAAAAAAAAAACCACACCATCTTCTGTTCACATTTTCATGTTTGTTCTTCTCCAAATGGACGACAAGAGACCAAAGCTTGTCTAAATCGTTGTTGCCGGCAATCATTCATGTAAGTTTGTTTCTTTTATGGGTACTGCAATTAACAATCAATTTTGGAACAAATAAGATAATACTATATTTGAGAAGGATGTTAGAATTTGAAAGCTTATATTTTTTCTGCAACATTAGAGTCAGAACAACCTCTACTGAAAAGAATCACATTTTATTGGACAAAAACTTCAGTTGTATGGATTTGCCAAACAATGTTTATAAAGGAGTTGACTTTTAAGATTCTGCTACAAATGGTGCTGCAGGAAACATATATTGAGATGTGGTTTTTGGAAAGGATGCAGAATATTTTTTTTATTGAAAAGCATATATATTGAGGCCTTTTGTTTAATTTGGTTGAACAATTCAAGATTGTAATTTTTCTGAACAAAGTGTAACTTTGGATTCAGACATCTATTTTGGAACAAAATTGTACTTTTTAATTTGGTTGAACAATTATGAATTGGAGTTGTTTCTGTGTTTTCTTCTTTTTTCTTCATTGAATTTCCATGATTTTCTTTTAATTTTGGAATACTTCTACTTCTTGTTATTGCCTCTCTATTCTCTTATGAGAGTAATTATGTTTTTTAAATTTTTGTTTCTAATCCATTGTGAAACATTTGTCTTTATTACAGAAATATAAGATTTCCCAGCATAGATGAGATACAGTGGCAAATGAGCGTATGCCAAAGCTTTCGCAGGAGTTTGAAACAATTGAAGAAGCCTGTGATTTCTACAATGCATATGCACAGGAATGTGGATTTAGTATTAGGTCAAGTAATAGCAAGTACAAACCCGGCACTAGAGAAATGATATGAAAGAAATTTGTATGCTCAAAGGAATGGAAGACATTTTGCAAAAAAAAAGTGTGGACGGTCAAGACAAACAGTCTGAAAGGATTCGATTAGTTGTCCGTGTTGGTTGTAAAGCGAAGTTAACAAATGTGAAAAGACAGACATGTCTTAATTGGATTGTTAGTTCATTTGTTGAAGAGTATAATCATCCTCTTACGACACCCTTCAAAGTACATCTTTTACGGTCTCACAGAGTAGTCTCAACAGCAAAAAAAGCTTTAAATTTATAGTTTGTAGAGGCAAATGTACCAACATGCCAACAAATTCGTATTATGGAGATTGAATCAGGTGGTCCTGAATTTATGTGTTGTACTGAAAAAGATATTTGTAACTATAGAATACACACTGAAGACGTGGAAAAAGAATTTGATGCACAAAATGTAATTGAAATTTTCAGTGAGGAGAAAGAGAAAGATGATTCCTTTTTCTTTGAGTATGAAGTAGATGAAGATGCTAGGTTGGTTCGATGTTTTTGGGCAGATCCGATGGGGAGAAGATCTTACGACACTTTTCAGAGATGTTGTTATTTCTGATACTACATATAACAAAAACAAGTATAGTATGATTTTTGCTCCTATTGTAGGAGTAAATCATCATGGTCCAGCAATTGTTTTTGCTTGTGATTTTATGAGTGATGAGAAGACCGAATCCTTCGTTTGGTTATTCAACAAATTGTTAGAGGTCACTACAAGAGGTGCACCTATAACCATTATTACGGATCAAGATCATGCAATGACCAAGGCTATAGCACAAGTATTCCCCGCAACTGTTCATCGGTTCTGCATATGGCATATTTTTAACAAGTTTTCTGAAAAACTTGACTCAATTTTATATCGAGATAACTACAATCAAATTAAGAGCATTATATGTGACTGCGAGACTACAGACGAATTTGAAAGAAGGTGGGCCGATTTGATGACGGAGACTAGACTGGGCCATAACGATTAGTTGACAGACTTATATGGCATCCATCAAAAGTGGTTTCCTGCTTATGTGAAAAAGTTCTTTAGTGCTGGAATGAGCAAGAGTCAACTAGCTAAGGGTGCACATGCATTTTTCAAGAAATATATAGAGGAATTCTTTAGAGAGCTTTCTTTCTCGCTTTAATAGAGCTCTTAGACATTAGAGACACAAAGGTTTAGTTGCAGATCACATTGATTTAAATGAGCAGCCTAAATTGAAATCATCTTTTTCGATGGAGAAACAAATGGTGGAACTTTACACTAAGCATAACTTTTTGCTCTTTTAGATTGAGATATTTGAGATTGGGGCAGACACCATAAATTGCTCACTTGAGGTTTAGGACATTGCCATCTATATCGTCCAGAGGGTTGGGGATGATTCTTCAAGTTTCGGTAGAGTAGTTCACTACAATAATAAGAAAGACTTTGTCTTTCGCAATTGTAAGATGTTTGAGTTTGAAAGGCTACCTAGTAGGTATACGTTGACATATTTTTGTCAAACTTCATCCTTTTATCTAAGTGAGTTGAGGCTGATACATGAAAAGATAAAAGAGATGAATATGTCTAAGAATGTTATCTTAAGATCGATTAGTAAGTCCTCGAAACAAACAATGAATGTGTGCAATCCTACACAAGTTAGAGCTAAATGTTGTGGGAAAAGGCTTAAATCACGAAAGGAGAAAGTTATTTCAAAGTTGATGCTATGTAAAGGATGTGGGCTTCGAGGGCAATCACATGACAATATGAACTATCCTAAATTATATGAAAGGTAACCTTTTTTCTTCTTTAACAATGTTGGTCTAAATTAAAAATGTTTTATGAAATTTTTTTTCCAGCTCTACTGTTCATGATAGAAGTTTGGTTTCTGAGTCGTCCGATGAAGAAGAACATCTACAAGAATCTTAAGCAGGTATTGTCTTTGTGTATCTAGGTTACTACAATGGATACTTGGCTTTCCGGTGGTTCCTTATACTTCTATATGCATGCATTTACATTTGTTTATGTAAAACAGGATCAATAGTGTTTGGGCAAGCTAAGAAACAAATGTAGTTTTCATGTTAACTTCAGTAAGGCATTTTTATTGCATTCTTTTTACCTGCTTATGATGATGCCTCAATTTTAATAGTGAACCATTCCTTTGATGAAGGTTGACATGTTTTTAATGGTTCTTCAAAGAGATGGTACTGATCAACGTGTTACAACAATCTCAAGTGAAAATGTTTCTATTGTAATTTTAGCTTGAATTAATGTCTTTGAGGTGTAGCATTTTCTGTTGTATTGTGTTTGGTATTATAGACTAAATCTAAATTTTTAATGTCTAGTGTTTTGGCACCAAGAAAAATGTCTATTGTTATGCCTCAATTAAAAATGTTTTATGAATTTTTTTTGTTTTGTATAGTATGTTGCTACTTCTGCTGTATGAATGAAATCAACTTGTGTTGTTACTTGTGCATTAAATTAAAAATCCAGTATCTCTTGAAACTACATACAAAATGAGCAGAAAATTACTGCATCTAACAGGATCTCTTGCAATACCAATCTTGTCATTCAAATACTCATAATAGGTTCTTTTTGCTACAGTTCTTTGAAGTCACATTCCAATCTAGGCACAATATCATACTATGAACAAAGTTATGCTTTTCGTAGCAACAACTAGAATTACAAGAAGAAATAAAAAGTTGTACAATCTAATTATCTTGATCAATCTCCTTTTCTCGTTAAGCTTCTACACCCAACCTTTCAACAAAAATGTCTATCTCCTCTTCAGGAGCGTGTACTTCCATTTCTCTCAATCTGCATTGACTGCACTGTGTCATAATACCTCCACTTCCTACCTGTAAATGTTCATTGACTGCATTGCCTAATACTATTTTGTTGAAGGGTAATGGAAGATAGATGCCATGGACTTGCAATTACATAATATGTTATCTAGTATTCATTTGCATGAAACTAATGGCAAAAAAACTTTTATATAGTACTAGACAAGTTTTTGTAGTATTCAATTATTATGGCAGCTTCCAAATGCATGGTGGCTTGACTTTTGCACAAATATAGCCAACAAATTTGGTAACAGAAGTTGTTCGGCCATACTAAAACCGAATAGAGAAATTACTAAAAAGTTCTTACATAAAAAATAGTAATTAGTTGTACCTTTGTCATTTTGGAGAAAGTAGGTAAAAGAGGCAACACAATTATGCTTGATAGTAAGCCCACAGGTCCCATGGCCAGAGGATATGCATCTGGCACACCCACATCAATTCTCCAAAACAAAATATAGCAATTTAATTCAAAGCACTATTGGGATGCCAAGAAATCATGCGAAAATATGCAAGTAAAAATATAAGTGCATCTTAATCCTTTAAGAGAAGTAAGCCAGAGGTTAGTAAATGAGGCAATATGTTGCAGGCATAAAGTGATCATTGCAGTTAGCAGTAATGAAACAAACTACAATCAAATGCTCATGAATAGCCATAATTTGATTTGACTGCAAAATCATACAAGTCCAGGATGATAATTTGCAGATAAAAAAACATCGTAACTGATATGAAGAATTAAACATTGAAAAAATCATACTTCCATCTAAGGTAAATATTGTTAAACAGGGAAACATTAATGATGAACTTCTAAGAAAGAGAAGGCAAGAACAAAATTCTGAAGGTAGTTACAAGGTGGGAGAATCAGAGAAGGAAGTCACTATCACCACTTTCATATTTAATATAATTCAATTTCCTCCATTTTCATTATGAAAAGTTAATTCAATTTCCTACACTATCACTATCATTTGGCACATTCATGTTTACAATACATAAACAAAGAAAATGAAAAGGGGGCAAACAATTTGAATCATAATCTTGACACTCACACAACATCGAATAGAAAAAAAAAAAATAAAATAACCAGTCAAACTTTGGAAACCATTCAAGATTTGCATCTTACCCTCTGAATTGGTCCATAATTATACAAGATTTGCTATAGATGTTCTACGACGACTAAATGAAAAAAATAAAACCTAGAAAGATAGTGAACAAGATGCTGGTGCAATTACCCCAGTCACAGCTAACGGTGGAGGAGCTGTGTTCTTTGGTCTTCGATGGCGGCAAAGGTGACTAAAGGAAGAAGCCTACAACTTTTCTTCTGTCGGGGTGTTGTGAGGGAGAAGGAAGAAAGGAGAGACAGAGAAGGAAGAAAGGAAGGGAAAAGTGTTTCAGATTTTGGACTTCATGAAACAGCGTCGTTTGGGTATAATTTTATTTCAAATGCGGAGCCGTTAGTTGATGGTTGTCGCACACAAAATCATGTCGGTGGAGCACATCTGAGCACCTCTATATATTCCAATACAAAAAATACTTCATTTATAAATGAAGTTTTTATTTTACCTGGTTAATCATTTTTTTTTTTTCACTTCTTCCAAAATCAATTTATTATTTTTCTATATTTCCATTAATAACCAACCAACAAGCAAGAAAGTAGAAAAGGCAAGAGACAAAGTATAATCATGATAGGTAGCAATGGCAAACGGGCGGGTCGGGGTGGTTCTGGGGCGGGTTGGGACCGGCTGGAGGGCCGGGCTGGCCCCGCGGGTTGGTGGGCTGGGGCGGACGGGAGGGCGGGGCGGGTTGCTTTTTTTTTTAAAAAAAAAAACTTTAAATTTAAATTATAACAATGGTAAAAAAATAAAAAGAATAATACTATAATATGCTATTTTATCGTATAAAGTTATAACTAATACAAATTATCAATATAATTACAATTATATTTAATTGTTATCAACATGTGATGTAGACGATTCCCCGTAAAAGTCCTAATCTTCATACAAATTCGGTGGAGTGATGTCTTGAATTCTCCTTTCTGCCTTTATCCAATCTGAAGCACACATTAGAGCTTCCAAAGTGTCAGGTGCCATTAAACTCCTTGATTCATCGAGTCTTCTGCCACTTTCACTAAAGGCACTTTCGGATGCGACGGTTGAAACAGGTGCCGTTAGAACATCTCTTTCCATTCTTGACAGAGATGGATATGTCGTTTCATTGTGTTTCCACCATCCTAAGATGTCGAATTCCGGTTCGTCATTACTCACTTGTACTTGAGCAGCTATGTTGTAGATAGATAACTCATTCAATCTATCTGATGAAGATGAAGTTGTCGACGAAGATCCAATTCTTGATTTTTTATTGCTGATTATGTTGAGGATAGTCGAAGTAGCGTCGAAGAATGAGGACGGTCTGCATTCCGGTGGAGGTGGCATTGGCGTGGTAGGTGTAGTAAACCGTTCATGATATGACATGAAGAGAGTCTCCAAGTTCACCCTTACATAACTCTTCAATTGTTTTGCCCTCGTCATCCATGAAAGTCCTGAAAGTTCTTTAGGACTTTCATTGTACAACCCGTACAAATAGTCGATACTTGTCTCGAAACCTAAAACCTTAAAACGAGGATCCATGCAAATAGCAATGCAATACAATAGTGGAAT
>JAWZTD010012218.1:0-24670 GCA_035221335.1 Echites panduratus | reverse complement strand
TTCTCTAACATGTATTTATGTTTTTACTTGAATATCCCATATTCATGATCAGTAAAACATGATCATCAGTAAGATTATACACTATTATTAATTTATTATAGTTCCAATAATAATAATTGAATAGGGCCTATTTAGAATAATACATCTATCGCCAAGAGGGTTTTACTATTAAATCACATAGTTAATGACTAAAAGGCAGATAATATTATTCATGAAAAAATTAGGTATAATAAAGTCAATCTCATAAATACATTTCAAGCAAAAAATATAAATTATGTCATTGTACTAGTAAATAACACTATCAGGAAGAGGATAGTGGTGAACGACGGAGCTGAGTTCGTTAGGAGTAATACTCATATTGAGAAGGGATTTGAGGAAATGGTTTTGAGGGGAATGGGATATCTGAGATTTTGCAAATTTGGTTTCACTACAGATCCAACCTCTAGTATAGGTTCCCTGATTGGGAATGAAAACAGGTTGGGTAATCTTTTATGGGTGAGTTTTAATTAGTTTTGGGTGGGAATATACTTGAAATGACTATTTTGCTATTCCACAATAATCATATGCATCTCACGTGACATAGATTAGTCGAATTCCATAATGGAGTGTGATGATCGGATAAAAATAAAGACACAAAAATTTATTATGCATATAAATAGATAGAAACAAAGTTTATGGATATTATGAATTAAACGTAAATAAATAATATATATTTTCCACAGTGGGATGTGGTGACTAGATAGAAATAAAGACACTAAATAGATATAAATAAATTTATGGATATTATGAATTAAATATAAATAATTGATATATATTTTCCACTATTTTTCCTAAATAAATATATAGGAAAAATTAATATGTATAAATAAATATACATAATCCATTTAAATATTCCATTAAAAAGAAACTTAAGCGTAGGATATAAACCAAACTCTCACCTCCCACTTGTCCACATGGGAGATTATTAACTCTTTCAAAAAGCAGTTAAATGCCAGGACTAGGACGAAGTACCCTATCCGAATCCCAAAACCCTTGTATCCGAAAACCCGATTAAAGATCTGTGTCAATGGCGAATCCGCAACAGGCATCGATTCGGCCGTGGATGCTGGAACTGGTACCCCTCATGGTTGTCATCCTAATTGGTGCCCATGTTCTTGCTCTGGTATTGTCCAAAACCAAAGAAAGGAAAGTTCCATAAACTCATTCATTTTTTCGCTTTTTTATCAATTTCCCTTGTGTGTTCTTTTTTCAGGTGTACTGGATTTACAGGCTAGCAACTGACAAACAACCGCAGAGGACAAAAAGGCACTAGAAAGATTGAAAATTGAATTTTCAAAAGATTGTTTATAACCGAAGTTTTATCTTGTAGAGGTACAGTGTTGGAGCAGTTACTGTGATTAAATTCTTTGTCTCATTCAATTGTATTGATTTTTTGCGTTACTAAAATTTTTTTACTGGTTTTGACATGTCATGTTCGAGTATGTATGTCTAAAATGGAAACTGGGTTGATTCATATGCTGCATAAATAACCTATCTCAGTTTAATGTGCTATACCTGGGTTCTTTGTGTTTCTGTCATGATTTGGTCAAATAGATATTTCTTTGATATGACTTGGTTTTCCATTTATATTTTGAATATTCTGGGGATTTGGGTTTTAAATTAGTTTTTAATTTAACAGATCTGATGCAAGAGAAGAAAGTTTATATTAACTCTCCCATCCTATGTTACATGGTTTTGCCACATGTCTTTTCTTGGACATATGGACGTTAATGTTCTCCCTGAACATAACATCTGAACTATTCAGTCTGACCACTTTTCTTAATATTTCTTTTATTTGTTTAATTTTGGTAATCGAACTTTTCATGACAAAGTTTATGCATAGAGAAAATCTGAAATTCAGATGGCTGTATAAGAAAATACAATATTTGAGATGGAAAAGTGAAAATTTTCCCAGAATGTTTTCATTAATTTATGATCCATTTTGGATCTTATATTTTCGACATAAGAAAACAATCTGAATGATATAGATTTCAACAAATTTATTTCTTAAATAACCCAATTGAAAATGAAAAATTTTTAGATGTGAGTATTCCACCTTAAATATGGTTTAAGGTCTTCATATTTTCACTTCTGCAGTTGCATTAAGGGGGATGTTACCATTAGTTGACGATTGGTTTTGCCCTCTTTAGACAATTTTCTTATTTGTTTAGTGCTGTCATCTTTTACTTGGAAGTCATTTATTGTTCAATGAATTAGAAATGGTAGATCTATTCAGTCTATGAATAACCAAGGCACATGTGTTGTATTGTTGTTTTTGCGCCAGTGGATTTTGGATTACATGTAACCAGTTATTTTTTTCTTTTCTTAAAAGTCATTTGTGTCTGCTATGTGAAAGAGGTGCTTGATATCCTTCTTTTTTCTTTTTTTGCCCGTTTTGAATGCCTTTATTTCTCATCTGCCAGCATTTTTCACAAAGGACATATTAACCTACAAGCTATCATCTGCACTTCCAGAAGCATCAATGAAATGTTTGGATTGTTAGTCTTTGCAAAGGAGTTGCACTAAGGTTTGAGGAGCTTTTTCATCTCTAGTTCTGTAATCCTGGGGAAGTTGACATTTATTTGGAGTGTTCAACCTGGAATGGGACATTTTTTGTTTTGAATGATAATGTACTTAGCAATTCAAACTTTTCATGAGTTTAGTAGTGAACACACAGTTGTTAAAAGCACTAGATGAGAGCATCTTGTAGGTTCTTCTATAAGGTGCTTCGCAAGAAGCTTTGCATTTGTTTCAAGGTTCAGGGAATCTTAAAGCTTATTGAATCTTTTTCATTGCTTTCATGACTTTCTTCTCACTATTCTTAAATGCAATGACTTGATGTAGGTTCTAAACCTTCACATCTAGACTTAGACCCCCTTAATGCTTTGAGAAATTTGTTTCTTTTTCTCTTGCTCGTGTTCTTTTCTTTCTTCTATGTCAAATTTGGGTTTCTAGGTGAATTTTTTATCTTTTGTTCCTTTTATTACTTTGAGAGGAGAGAAGGGGAAAAGGAAATGAGAGCAGAAAGACAAGGTTTTTGTTTTTAAACATCCTTATCCCATATTCCTTTTCTTTATTTTAACACTTCAAATAGAACTATTCCTTTCATTATTCATTGTACTTCCTTAAAACCACTCAAGATTTCCACATTTGGATGGAAGAAAATCTTGTTATAAAATGGAGTGCAAAAGACCTGCAAGACACTCCCTCACAATTTATCCTCTTAACAAAAAACAAAGAAGGAAAAAGGAAATGTGACATTTACTTATTTATTTTCTTTATTTCCTTATTCTCTTGCACCTTTGTTCCCCATCAGAAAAAATGCGATGTCGTTTCCCTCCATTAAGTGTCTCAACTGACTATAGCTCCCTTCTTCCTTTTCTTATTTCTTGTTCTAATTTTCCCTGGTTGATAACTAATTTGTGTTTATATAGTGCCAGAAAGTTCTACATTCTACACCACCAATCTTTACAAAAAATACTCAAATACCCTTCCTCATTATAACAATGATTTTGTATGATGCCATTTTGAATTTGTAAGGAACACATTTGTTTGTATGTTCAGTTGGTTTCATTGTTTTTCACCATTTTTGTCTTCCTCACCCCAAATAAGAATAAAGGATTTACAATTTAACCTACCCTACTAGGCAAATATAATAAAACAAGCCACCATTTACTTCACATATTGTGTTCTTTATAAAATATGTGGCCGTTCATTTTGTAGTCGAGCCAACAATTTTGAGTGTTCTTTAGTTTAGTCACTTGAATGCCACATTTTTGTACATCATAATTCAATTGCGAGAAATAAATTTCCATATTGGTGCCACCTCGATGAAGCTTACTTCGTTCTCTTGATGTGGTTTCTATTTCCATCATGACATATGTTCCTTTAATATGTTCTAACACTCATGTTCTATGTTTCTCAGGATCTTGGCAAAGTATTCCATGCTACAAGGTGAGGATCTTTACCGGGGTAGAGAACAGTCTGTGGGAAGTTTTCTTGTAAACATGATTGTGAAGGTTCTCTGTCCATTTGAAATTTCATTTAATGTGGTTGCAACAGTTAATTGAATTGAGAAATAGCGAGCTTATGGTTTTGGAGCTTAGTTAAAAGTGACATTTGAAATTTCATTCATGGCGGCAATTTTCAGGAGCGTAAGCACTACGTGCTGAAGAATTGGATGCTCAATTATGAATCATAACTAAATTCGGGTTGCTGGTTCGTATGGTTTTTATAATTTCATTGCTATAGACAAAAGATAAAATAAAATAAAATCTTTAATCGCTCGTGGATAAACTGCTACGGAGATTCCAACCAGAAACATCTCTTTTCATGGTATTTGATGTATTGCTGGGGAATAAATACAAATCCCAGCATGGCAAAATTTTTCAAAATGGCATTCTTGCCTGATGGTTGGTAACCAAAACTCCGTCGTAAATCTCAGTACGTTTTTCATTTTCTTTTGAACTTTCAGAAATGATTTGTATTTTACTGCAAGATTACAAAAATATTTCCCAAATCCGTATATCATTTCATTTTTATCAATTTTAATGTAAAGTTTTCTTTTAGCAAATGTTGTTTTTGTACTTGTTTGGTATGTACGGGGGAGGGAGGGGAGCTCAATTTTCCTCAATTTTCTTCCTTCATGGAAGTATTTATAATTATTGATTTTTTTTTCTGTTTGTTTGACTAAAAGGTGGAGCAGCATAGAAAAATTTATTTCTATATTCATTTGAATAAATGACTATTCTTTTATGTATGAATATATATATCATTCATGTCTATTTTTATATTTGCATAAATGATATTCCCTCCGTCTAAATTGAATATTTTATTTCAATTTGCACAAAGTTAAAAAAATAGTTGATTTAATTCATTCTAAATATGCCAATATCAATCAAGGATATTTAATTTTAAAAGGAAGGAGTATTTTATGAACTTTTTTTTCCCCACAAAATTATGATGATAATACATAATATTTGATGGGCAAATGGACATAACCTGAAAGACCTAATCCGAATACCCAACACCACCCATTTCACTATACAACATGACCTCCTGAGTTTATAATCAAAGATCTCGTATAATCAAAAGTCAACGAGACCTATTAAAAGACAAACTCCTAGTCATGATCAACAACCTCTGATTTATAAGTCATGGACAACAACCTATTACCCATGACTTGTGACTCTCAACCTTCAACCCACAATCTATCTCTCCCTTCTCTAGAAATTCAAAGTCACAGACGATCTCGAGGTTTCAGGTTCGAGGTCCCATTCCGAGTTGTGACAACTCTAAAGAGAGACATGCATGGAAACAACGAGATTATGAACAACTAAAATAAGGTAACTGCACTTGATAAAAGGGATTTGTTTGATCTTAACACACATATCGATCACACTTTAGATCATTTATTGAATTCTATCTCTTTTTGCAAGAACGTGGACTAACTTATACATAAGAGTTATCCCCAAGACAACAGTCTGCTCTGGTGATTTTAATCTTTTGGTTGTTCTTATAGGTGCCGTCAAAATTGCTGTGACCCCGATGCTAATTTAAGCTCCATCACTTCTGGCACCATTCTAGGGAACATTAATATTTCTTTCCACATAACTCTTGAAAAATATATTGTCATGGCACGGAACAACCACCTTGTCATGGACTTCCACGTATTCCCCGATTTTTTATGTATTTTCATTGCAAGAAATTATGAGCAAGGAAGGATCTTCTTCATCATAAGTATCCAATATGGGAGTTGACATTGCTAACTTTGCTTCATTTATAGAAAGGAAGATAAGGAAAATCTCAAACAACATGAAGGCGATGAAAAGGGATATGGAATCAAGGGTAGGAAATTTTGAAAGAAGGAAAGATGAGTCCAATCTAGACCTCCTAGAAACATGTGCAACAAGGCAGAGATGGAGGTGAATATCAACCTAGCTCTTCTAGAGATTATGAACTATATAGAGAAGTTGGTAGAAGAAATTATCAAAGGAGTCTACCAAGAGGGAGACATGAGCTTAATTAAGAAGTATGATAATGATGACTATTATGACTATGAAGTTGAAGAGAGGCCAATAAGGGATACATTAATAACTACTACTCAAGGTTCCAAGAGTGTTGGGGAGTACTTCAAACAAATGCAGATAGCCAAAAAGGGAACTAACATTAAAAGGGATAGAGAGGCTTCAATGGCTATGTTTCTCAAAGGGCTGAGAATGGAGATTAAGGAAAGAGTTGAACCTCTACTCTAGAGAAAACTCAGTTTGCTCAAAGCCTCAGTAGCTACTCGTAGGAGGACTATTGAGGACCCTTGGTAGAGTTCAAAAAAAGGTCATCGACTATATAAACTCCAATGACGAACAGAATACCAGTCAGGCAAAGGCTAGGAGTAACAATCAGAGATAACGATTTCAGAAACAGGCTAAATGCCAATAGAAGTCAAAGTGCCAGAGACCCACACCTGGGAGAGCAAACTCGGATTCAGCAACTGGAAGAAGAGCTTTGGTTAGCTAGGAGGTAAAATAACCTCTGCTTTAAATGATGAGCTGGCTGCAAAAGGCCAAATGCTATCTCCATTTCTTGCCTTGTCCACCTCCCAGATACCGCCTCATGTCTCTGGAGGGGTGCAAAATTCTAGATGCGAAAGAGAAGGAGCTTTGTTAGATGGCAGGAAAGGAAGAATGGAGTCTTCACAAAGTGTTGTGGGAGATTCCACAAGTCATGCGAATGATAAGATTGCATGAGGCTACCTGGATGCTAGAAACGAAAAGAAGAAATGAGGGCATCATTTCCCTCGAAAAGGAGCACCTACACTGGAGAACGACAAGGGATCCCAGAGCAAGTCAAGGTCACCCAAGAATGGAACCTTCACTCCACAATCACCATTTACAAGATGGAAAAGAGAAATTCCTTATAATCTAGATTTTAAACTCCATACTCTTTTGTTGTACTTGGGAAAAAGACGGGCTCAAGACCATATGTGTCGTTACATGATTGCTGTAAGTTTGATTACCGGCAACGAAGCTATCAAATGTAAAGCCTTCCCTAGCACTTTAATAGGAGAAGGCAACCACCTGGTTCTCAAACTTGAAGCCTGACACCATCAACAAGTGGACAGATTTGGAAAAAGAATTTCTAGCTTGATTTGGCATAGCTGACGACCATGTAAAAAACCAAGGTGACCTGTTCAATATGAAACAGGAGGCCAGCGAAACTCTCAATAGCTTCGTGGAAAGATTTAAGAAGGAGTACTGGATGCAGTGAGGAAAGACTTCGCCCTACACTCGTTCGTAGATGGCAAGACTTCTTCTTACTTGAAAATAAAGTTTAATATAATGCTACCCTATTATGGTTGAGATGCTTGAGGTAGCCGAGAAATTTGAGGCTTGCTACAAAATACCTCATGGCAGTCTTCTGAGAAGAAAGTTGGATCACTACCCAAAGAGGAAAGAAGGAAAGAATAGAGTAAGAAAACTAGAAGGTTTTACCCCGTTGAATGTCCCTCGAGGGCTCATCGCAGTCTTAAATTAGCAGTATGGTGTAGGGGACCTTGACCTATGAATCCTGATAATCATCAAAGACAGAGGCCACACCATGAAGGACTGTATTCACTTGAAAAAGGTAATTGAGAGCCTCAAAAGAAAAGGACACTTCCAAGAATACAAAGCTCTCACCTTGAATGGATATAACCATCCGAGGGGCTAGCAGAGATGAAAGGGTGATCAACATGATAACAGAGAAAATGAACCTTTGTAACTCAGCTCTAGAAGCAAATTCACCGACTAAATTAGGTTTACTGTATCTTAGAGATCAATGGTGAAAAGGAGATAATCTCCTTTAAATGGAGCGAGCTCGCTCCAACAGCTTAAACAAGGTCACACCCTTTATGTGTAGAGGTCGCATTCAACCCAGAAGGGTCTATCATCTAGAAGATAAGGTAAGTGATGATAGACAATGGAGCTTGTAGAGATATCCTCTACTGTGCATGTTTCAAGGAAATGGGCTTCGATGATGCCCACCTTACACCCTGCGTTGGAACGCAAGAAGGTTTAACCAACCATTAAGTGTAAGTGAAGGGAAGTTTCACAACCCTAGTCAAACTAGGTGTTGTGACCTCACGAGGACAGAGAAGGTAAACATTCTAGTATTAGATTTGGCATCTAACTACAACGATATTCTTGGTATTCCTTCGTAGGCAACCTTTGTATGGCTACGCCAATTGCTCATTAGAAGGTGAAAATGCCATTTAATGGAGGAGTAATAATGCTGCAAAGCAACCCCAAGTCCATGTTTCGACACTTAGTTTCCCATAGAAATTAAGCCAAGGTGATAGGGAGCCAAGTTGGAGCCAAACTAGAGCCAATGGTGATCTATACAATCAGAGATTCCACAACAAACTCTAAAGGCACCCTTAAGCCCTCCTCAAATTTAGTGAAGGTTGAAATCAACCAAGCGTACCCAAAGCAAAAATATAAAAATCAAGGCTATAGTGCTTAATGAACTAACAGAAAGCCTAATAGGGCTATAAATTAATACCAATGTGCGATGCTAGGAATGTGGACTACATGCCTAGCATTGAGGAAAGTGACATCGTCCATATCCTGAATATCGACCAAAATTACAAGCCAATCAAGCAGAAGCATAAAAAATTTGGGCCAGATAAGGAGGTGGCCATCAAAAAAGTGGTTACTAAGTTGCTCTAGGTTGGGTCCATTAGGGAGGTAAAGTACCCTATCCGGTTGGCTAAAGTGGTCATGGTCAAGAAATCAAATATTAAATGAAGGATGTGTGTAGATTTCGTTAATTTGGACAAGCCTACATGAAGGATTGCTACCTTTTGCAAATGATATACGCCATGGTGGACATAAGTCAGGATACAAGGCTTTCAGATTCCTGGACGCATTCTCTAGGTACCACCAGATCAACCTTAAGGGAGAAGACCAAATCCACACCTCTTTCAGAGCTGGAGGAGGGATCTATTGTTGCAATGTCATGACCTTAGCACTAAAGAATGTTGGGGCCACATATAGAAGAATGATGAGCTTGGTATTTAAAGAGCAAATAGGACGGAATCTAAAAGCTTACATTGATAATATGGTGATCAAAAGCAAATCCAAACTTGGTAGCCACTTGAAAGAGACGCTTGGCAATCTCAACAAATACCAAATGAAGCTCAATTGGTCCAAATGTTCATTTGGTTCATGATGACACGACGCTAAATAGAGGCAAATCTGAGAAGGTACTAGCAATTATCAATATGAAAGAGGCCCACTGTGTCGAGGAGGTATAGAAGCTGACAGGTTTTGTGGCATTTTTAAGATTTATGTCAAAGTCCCCCAAGAAGTGCCTACCTTTCTTTAATGCACTAAAAGGAGCTTGCAAGGACTTCAGATGGACCTAAGAATGTGTAAAAGCCTTCTTAGAGAAGATTACCTAGCAAATTTAATACTATTAGCTAGCCCAAAGAAAGGAGAAGTATTATTCATGTACTTGGCAGTGTTAGAATTAGAGGTAGACGTCGTTTTACTGAGAGAAGAAAGCAGTACACAGGTTTCCATATACTATGTAAGCAAGGCCCTACAAGAAGCCGAAATCCGATATTCTAATATTTTAAAACTGGAGTACTCCTTGCTCTTAATGACAAGAAAATTGAGGGCATACTTTGACTTGCATATTATAAACGTCTATTCAAACCCACCACTCAAATAGGTATTCCACAAACTTGACATATCTGGTAGGATGCTTAGGTGGTCAATTGAGTTAGGCTAGTATGAAATAAACTTCATACCTTGCAAAGTAACAAAAGGGAACCTCTGGCTGATTTCATAGTTGAGACTATCTTGGCTGATAGCCGGCTCGAGGTTGAGATCGAGTGACCAACAAAGGAAAAACTCCACAACCTTTGGAGGCTATCTGTAGAAGGCACCACTAATCAAGAGGGTAAAGGGGCTAGGATAATCTTGGCATCTCCGGATAAGACCATCACATTGGAGAAATCTACTAAGTTTACTTTCAAAGCATCAAATAACCAAGAGGACTATGAAGCCTTACTAGCTGGAATAAGGTGGGCCATTAGCTTAGGCATAAGGAAGTTGGTGGTAGAAAGTGACTCCAAAATAGTTGTGAACTAAGTAAAGGGAGATTTCCAATGATGAAACGAAGTTTTGGTACTCTATAGAGACCAAGTCTGAAAGGTTATCTTTGAGCTTTAATGTTTTCGTGTGGAGAAAATCCCACTAGAAGATAACCAGCTTGCTGACTACTTGTCTAGATTGGCAATCTCCAGTCAAGTGGTCGTAACGAAGGATGTTGAAATCTCTAAGGTAGACAAACCACAGGTGAGTTGCCAAGGGGAGCCATGAGAGGATGAACAAATTATGGCAGTGGATATCAAGGATTGGGTAGAAGAAATGGTCATAACTGAAGGTCAAATGCTAAGCTTACCGGAGGGGGTAGCTTTGCTAAAGAAAAGAGATGTCTAATATACTATGGTAAATGTCATCCTATACAGACAATCCTTCTCGAAACCATTACTCAGAAGAATCTTGAAATCCATGATGGCACCTTTACTTGAGGAAATCCACGAGGGCATATGCGGAGGACACCCAGGAGCTCATTTTTTGGCAGATAGAATTATTAACCTTGGTTATTATTGTCCTGCCTTGTGAAAAAAAACTAAAGACTATGTAAAAAGAAGAAAAAAGATTCTAGGAGTTTTGTAACAGTCCCAAACTACCAACAATTCACCAAACTTCAATGCTGCCCACTTGGTTGTTCAACATGTGGGGCATGGATCTAATAGGGAAAACTTCCAAAAGCAAGATGTGATGCAAAACACCTAGTGGTTGTGGTGGAGAACCTCTCAAAATGGATAGAGGTGATGGCATTAGTACACTCAACTTAGGAGAACACAATGAATTTTTTCCATGACAAAGTCCCATGTCATTTTGGAGTCCTAAAAGTTGTGGTCATGGACCATGAGACATATTTTTCCTCCAGGTTCACATCCTAGTGTGAAGGCTCAATATCAAATATTGGAAGTCTTTTGTAGCTCACAATCCAGGAAATGGTTAAGTAGAGACCACCAATAAACTGGTCATCACTGTATTAAAGAAAACCCTGGAGGGGAAAGCCCGGAGGTGGGTTGATGAGTTGAATCCCACCTTATGGTCCATTAGAGAAGGAGCCAACAAGAGAGGGCCCCTTCTTTCTTGTGTATGGTTCGAAGGCTGTCACTCCAATAGAGGTCACCTTCCCAACTTACTGCATCTCACAATTTAACGAGAAAGGAAACTTGAAGACATGGCAAGGTGTCTGTGACCTTTTGGAAGAAAGAATAATTCTAATGGAGCAATATAAGAAGAAAACCAAGGAATTTCATGATAAGAACATAATTCCTAAGGAACTCCAAGTAGGAGACTAGGTACATAGAAAAATTGAGGCCACGAGACAAAGAACCAATAGAGGAAAAATAAGACCAAATTAGGAAAGCCCATAAAAGCTCTCTGAGGAGGTCAAGAAAGGAACCTTCCTCTTAGAGAGTTAGACGGGGAAAGGTTGGTAAACCCTTGGTATTCAGATTACTTAAAGAAATATTATGTGAAAAGCATTAACTAAATTCTGGAATATGAAAGGCATGGCTACGTATACTACTTTACATAAATCAAAATTGCTTGCCAACATTTATATGTGATTATTGTTGTTTCTAAATTTCCAATTTGAATATGAGAAGTTTAAATAGGAATGAAGACAAGGATAGAAAAACAAGTCTGATGACTTGCCCCATTGATAAAAAAAAAAAAAAAAAAAAAGGCCATGGAGGCAACATAGTTATCTTAGATATGGCCAGTGAACCATTCCACCCTGAGGAGGTGACCTTAGCAATGGCCAGTTAGTCAGGCTTTCTAAAAGAGGTGACCTTAAAAAACGAGGTTGAAGGCAACACTCAATTTCACATATGGCAAGTAAGAGAAAATACAAGCTAGGCATGGACCCCCATGATCAAATTTCAAGCAACAAACAATAATATAAGTAGGAAAACAACAAATCAGACAAATGAAAAGTATCAGCAAGAAGTCAAACAATTGTGTGAGGCAAAAGGCCACAATCACAAAGGAACCAAAAAGAAAGTAAAATATCAGAATATTCTAGGCAACACAGGGCTACCAAAATTAAACATAAAGTGATCAGCTCAAAACAAAGAGAGATAAGCAAGCAAAAAGGCTTCAAGACCGAGGGCCATGGGCAGGAATATCATCCACAACAAAATGCACTTTTTCCACCTCTCCTTCATTGCCAACCTCACCTCCTTCATGATTTGAGAAACCCCCTCTTAATCAGGAATGAACATCAATTTGGTTAACACCAAGGCTGTCTTGCCACTTATAAAGCCAATTAAAAAAGTGAGGAACTTTGACAGGGATGAATCCAGGGAGGAATGCCAAAGTCTACACCATCAAGCTAAATGTCAGCCATCTACTCAAGATTAAGGGATCAAAGCAGTGGCCATCTCTCATGCCTCGATCACCGAAATAGCTATAGCTATTTGAAATAGCACACATCATGCTTATCAAACCCATATGATGGGAACCAAGGAATATCTCAAGCATTGATTTGAACTATTTTGATGCCATCAAGGGAAGACCAACTTGGAAGCATTATTCAAGGAAGAAATGACAACATTCGTGGAAGAGTTGAGACTTGCAAAGCTCAAAAATTCAAGTACAAAGAAGTGAGTCATTAGTTTGTCAAAAACTTAAGCTTGAAGCCATCTTTGAAGTCACAAAAAGTTAATGAAGATTATGGAAATTAAAGACTATGAAAATGTCATAACATTTGAAGCCCAAAAGGACTTGATTTCATGCCTCAATCATGTCATGGAATATTGCAAGCAAATGGAGAAGAAATGGCTTGAAAAGTGGAGTGGATAAAAGGGGTTAAATAAGCTCAACCCAAAGCTGGAATACAAGTGCAGAACAAGCTGAAACAAGGCAGAAAACGGCTCCATCTGGAGTAAGCCTAGCTAATCCAACACCTGACCAAAAGGAAGAGGTTTGGCAATTTTCCAATAGTAGTCTGGTGTTCAACCAGCCTTCATCCGAGGCCTGGTGACCTCTAACTGGCAAATGAAACATGCCAGCCGATGACGGATCATCCTTTGGACTGCATCGAAGTTCTTTTGTTTTTTTTTTTGTTTCTGTATTTTCTATGACTTTTCTTGAAAGTCAAGTGTTCTAATATGTTATTAACATCATGGAATGTATGAATTAGGGTTTCGGATAACCAAGACACTATATATACATCCTTATCTTGTATTACAAAGAACTTTTTTATCAATTACGAACATATTTTTTCTTTGAGAGACAAACTTCCAGGATCAAATTTGATCTTTTTAGTGAGTTCTTAGGTAACTTTTCTAGGGTTCTTAAGTGACTACACAAGGGCTATCAATTACTTTTGGTTAGGGTATTGATGTGTCTATCAAATCAAGAGGATGGTTGGTGAAGATTATGCTTCATAGGTCATTCTAACTAGCCTAAAACAAACCTTTTGAGGAAATCCTTTTAATTGATGTGTTTTGATGGATCTTCATTTCTAAGAAATCACATCATCTTTTGGTATCAGAGCTATGGTTCTTCGTCTTAAGGTTTGACTATCTTTAATTGCTTTATTGTGTGCTTAGATCATGTTTGTTTCATTGAAATCTCATGATCTAGTGTTTGTTTTGTGATTTTTTCTTCTACATCTATTTTACTCTTCTATTTGTGATCTTTGCTGTGTGGACTAACCTAAGGAAAAAAAAATTATTGATTCAATGTATTATGTGATTATTCTTCTTCTTGCTTCCATATAAACAAAAATTCTAAAGAAGAAAAAAAAGTAAAGAGTGTTATAACCATTAAAAAAAAAAGCAAAATAGGGGTTGTTTAAAAATTTTCGAAAACCTAAGAAAAATTGAAGAAAGAAGTGATTGAAACTGTTGGGAATTGTTTGATTTGAATACTTGACAATATGAAGATGAGTTTTGAATGAAATTGAAGTTATATGGCCTTTGATTGATGGAAAATTTAATTGGTTAAATATTACATTGCCATTGTAGAGATTTTTAGATACAAATTTGTTTGACCTCTAGGTGTTTATTAAAATACCTATCATCTATTTCTTTGATTTCTAAGAATAATATCACTTGATTTTGTGTTGATTGACCTAATTTCTCAACTATTTGGTTCTTGTAAGCTGATCTTTGTTGACCGTTTAATTGAATTATGTTGATTGCTTGGTATATTAGCTTTAGTGGTTGACATTGTTCTAGTGAGTTAATTAAGAACTTCGAAGAAGAGTTTGAAAAGGTAAAAGTGGTGACCTTGTTTGAGTGTGTAAAAGCCTTGATTGGGTGATATACATGAAAGAAAACTAAGGATACAAACATATATATATATATATTTCCATATTTCTTGTTGGTGACCTATGAAGCTAGTTCTTCATCAACCATTCTCTTGATTTGTAAAGACACATCAATACCTCAACCGAAGTAATTGAGAGCTCGATTGTAATCACTCTTGAACCCTACAAAAGTATCCTAAGAGCTCAAAAAGTTTTGATCAAGATGATGAGAAAATCTCTCAAAGAGAAGTTGTAATTTGATTTCAAATTGGAATTGTTGAGTTTGAATACAAAATATGAAGTATTATAGTAGGGAAACATTCCAAACCATAATTAAGACGTTTTGGGGTGTTAAGGATTGAAAACTAACTAAAACTAATGACTAGCAACAGATTTAAATAAAACAAAACGCAACTAGGATAAGGCTGTCCTCACCAGGCAGGAGTGATCCGGCGCGGGCTGCTCTAGAAGTCCTTTTGTCTGGCTTCAGGCAGTGCACTAGACACAACACCGGCTAGCTACTATAATGGTAGCATGTCTGTTGATCTGGAGCTGTATGCTTTGTGCTTGGCACCGGATGGCCTCTTCTCCCACATGATTCTCCATCATCTAGGCCTCCTTTTTATCATCAATTCATGTAGCTTTGATTCTTCAACATCTTGGATGATTTCATGCTTGAATTTAAGCTGTTAATCAATTTCAGTGTTGATATATTCCAATATTTAATTCATCTTGATTCTCATTATACTTAATGCTTTCAAAGATGGCTTCCAAATCAAGTAATCCCTCATTTCTTTGCATGAATAAAATGAATGCTTTTCTCATCTTTGATGTCTTTGATCTTGTGATTGGTCTTTGTGGCAATGAAGGAGCTAGGTTTCTATCACCCCCCATTGCTCAAGAGGATTCATCTTTGAATCAGCTTCATCTCCATGAAAAGAAGATAAATCACTTACATTGAAAGTAGGACTAACATTATACTTACATCGCAAGTCCACTTTGTATGCATTGTCATTTATCTTCTCAATTACTTGAAACAGACCATCTCCCCTTGGTTCAAGCTTCGACTTTTGAGCATGTAGAAAGCGTTCCTTTCTCAAATATATCGACACCCACTCTCCAACTTCAAATTCCACCTTCCACCTTCCTTTGTTTTGTTGTTGTGCATGTCTTTGGTTTTGTAATTAGATATTATCCCTTGCTTTTGCATGAAGTTGCTTTACCAAATCAGAGTTCTTAGCACCATCTAGACTATGAATGTCACTAAAAGGTAAAGCAGTTATATCAAGAGGAGTCAAAGGATTAAATCTATATACCAATTCAAAAGGAGAGAAATGTGTGGAAGAGTGTACACATCTATTATATGCAAATTTTAAAAATGGTAGACAATCCTCCCATGATTTCAAATTCCTTGTTATTATCGCTCTTAACATAGTCCCCAATGTCCTATTGACTACCTCCGTTTGTCCATCAGTTTGAGGATGGCAAGTAGTAGAAATTCTCACTTTAGTTCGTAGCTTTCTCCATAGCACCCTCCAAAAGTGACTTAAAAACTTAGTGTCTCTATCACTCACAATGGTTTTTGGAATGCCATGAAGTCTTACCACCTCTTTAAAAAACAAATTTGCAACAAGAATCAATTTTTGAGCATGCAATGAAATGTGCCATTTTTGAAAATCTACCAACTACCACAAGAATGGAATATTTGCAACTCCTAGTTTATGGCAATCCAAGAACAAAATCCATTGAAACATCCCATGGAGCTCCAGGAATGGGTAAAGGCATGTAAAAACCATGTGGTTTAAGAGTTGATTTAGCTTTCTTACACACAATGCATGTTTCACAAACTCTAACCATATCCTTTTCCATATGTGGTCAATAAAATGTTCTTTCAAAACAGACAAAGTTTTTGTTATTCCAAAATGTCCCTTAAGTCCCGTACTAAGACTTTCAACAAGAAGCTATTTTCTCAAGGAACATTTAGGAATACATAGCTCATCTTCTCTAAACAAGTATCCATCATGCAAATAGAAATGCTCACAATGATTCTTCTCACAAGCAACAAACCACTTCTTAAAGTTATCATCATTCTTATATAACTCTTTAAAAAACTCAAAACCAAAAATTTAGCTTCAAGAGTTGAAAGCAAAGTGTACCTTCTGGAGAGTGCGTCCACTACCACATTATCATTACCTTGCTTGTATTTGATAACGTGGGAAACATCGCTATGAATTCAACCTATTTAGCATGTGTCTTGTTCAGCTTTTGTTGGCCCTTGAGGTGCTTGAAAGACTCATGGTCCTTATGGATGACGAACTCTTTATCAAAGGTTTGCCTCCAATTCCCAACCCCAAAGCATCACACTCAATTTTAAAGACCTTTGAAAAATTAGGTAAGGAAAGGATATGGGCACTAGCCAACTTAGACTTTAATATTTGAAAAGCTTTCTCTTGCTCCTTTCCCTAAATAAACTTCACTTTTACCTGAATCATTTCAGTAAGAGGAGTTGCAATAGTACTAAAGTTGGAGACAAACCTTTGATAGAATGATGCTAAACCATGAAAGCTTCTTACCTCACATGCACTTTTAGGTGTTGGTCATTCCTTAATTGCTTTTATTTTCTCCTTATCAACATGTATTCCATTAGGAGTAACAATATAACCAAGAAAACTTATTTTAGACAAGTAAAAGGAACACTTTTTCACATTGACATATAGTTTCTCACTCTTAAGAATATCAAAAATACATATCAAATGATCCACATGATCTTCCAAGCATTTGCTATAAATCAAGATGTCATCAAAATGCACCACAACAATTTGCCAAAACAATTCCTAAGAATGTGATTCATTAATCTCATAAAAGTGATTGGTACATTTGTGAGCCCAATGGGCATGACTAGCCACTCATAAAGATCATGTTTTGTTTTGAAAGCAGTTTTCCACTCATCACCTTCTTTCATTATAATTTGGTGGTAGCAACTTTCAAATCAATCTTAGTGAAACAAACACTCCCACTTAAATCATCAAGCATATAATCTAAATGAGGAATGGGGAAGCGATATTTTACAGTTAATTTGTCGATTGCCATACAATCAATAAACATTCTCCATGTCCCATCTCTTCGACACGCGAAGTGTCAAGACTGCACAAGGGCTCAAATTCTCCCTCACATAACCTCTTTCAAGAAGTTCCTTCACTTGTCATTGAAGCTCTTTGGTTTCTTCCGGGCTTACCCTATAGGCTGAATTGTTTGGAAGAGGCACTCCAGAAAGCAAATCGATTTGATGCTCTTTTCCGCGGATGGGTGGCAACTGCTCGGGTAACTCTTCCAGAAAAATATCCTCAAATTCCCGCAAAAGTGAGTTAATGAAGCTTGGACAAGAATTGTTAGTCTCATTAGAAGAGGAAATCAAAGAATGCTTGTACATAAGTAATGCCATAGGCCTCATGCTCTTAAGAGCTTCTTTTACTTCTCTTTCTTTAGCATAAAAGTTCACTTTCTTTTCACCCTTGCTTTCTCCCTCGTTTCTTTTCTCCTGTTGCTTCTCATAGCTTGTTTTAGCCTTTTCTTTTCCTCTCTTCTCCTTTTCTTTCAATTTCATTCCACTATCATTTTGTTTTCTCTCTTTATCTCTCTTTTCTTTTTCCTCATAGAATTCTTTCAATTTCTCAAGAAGTGTCTTTCGATCCACATAAGCCTCGTGTGGTTTTCATGAATTCAAATGAACAAATCTCAAATATTTGTTCCTGTAGTCATCATATGTCACTTTAATATCATATTGCCAAGGCCTACCATGAAACAAATGTGTTACTTGCATGGGAACCACATCACATAACACTTCATCACTCTACTTTCCTATTGAAAATGATACTCTAACTTGCTTTCCAACCTTCGCTTCTCCACTATCATTTAACCATTGAAGTCTATATGGTTTAGGATGATCAATGCATGGTAGCTTCAACCTATCCACCATATACCAACTAGCAACATTCACACAACTTCCACTGTCAACAATCATGCTACATAGTTTTCCATTAATCAAACATCTAGAATGGAATAGATTTTCTCTTTGAATGACTTTCTCTTCTGTTGTTTGAGCACTTAAAACCCTTCTAATCATTATATATAACTGCCCTTCAATCGGATCATTCTCATCACTATCACTTGCATTTTCACAACTTCCCGTCCAATCCTCCTCATTCTCACTACAAGACTTAACATTATCTCTATCAATCATGATAATGACTCTCTTGTTTAGATAATTGGCTGCATAATCTCCAAAACCATGGCATTTAAAGCATTTAACATTTCTAGCTCTATTAGGAGGGTTGTGACACTACAACAAAAATGACCTTTAGGGACGTTTGATTTAAGGACGCTTATGTATAGGCTTCATAATAAATCATTATTAAGGACGTTTACAAATGTAAAAAAAATTAAAAATTTTATTAAGTAGTTTTTAGGACATTTGTAGTTAGTTTTAATATTATTAATCAATATAAGGATGTTTATAAATGTCCTAAAAAATAATATTATTTAGAATTATAATTAAGGACCTTTTTTTAGAATTAGAATTAGAACAAAAAAAGAGAAGAAAATTTAAGGACTCTTATAATGGTCATATTATAATGAAAATAGAATTAATGACGTTTATAATTCTATTTTTGAAATGTATGAAATATTTTCAATCTTTTAGGACGTTTGGGAAAAAAAATTATTTTAATTTAATTGATTTAGAGACATTTATAAACATCTTAAAAAATAATAATTTTATTTAAATAAATACAATTCTTTTGAGACCTTTGTTTCGGTTCCTAAATATAAAGATTGAAATTAAAATTGAATTTCTATTGTAGACAAATTGATTTTGCCAACCCCCCCCCCAACAAAAAAATGAAACGAGGTCGTTTCATAAGTACTTATTATAAGCGTCCCTGTAGATCATTTTTACGGACATTTACATGACAAAAAATTTAAATATTTTTTATTAAATAGTTTTTAGGATGTTTATAATTAAATTTTATATTATTAATCAATTTAAGGACCTTTATAAATGTCCTAAAAAATATAATTATTTTGAATTAAAATTAAGGACATTAGTTTTAGAAGTAGAATTAGAATTTAAAAAGAAAACATTTAAGGATTTTTATAATGGTCCCGATATAATAAAAGTAGAATTAGGGAAGTTTATATTTCTATCTTAGAAAAATATATCGTATTTATAACATTTTAAGATGTTTGAAAAAAATTATTTTAATTGAATTGTTTTAAAGACGTTTATAAAAGTCTTAAAAAATAATAATTTACGTTAAATAAATACAATTTTTCCGAACATTTGCTTTGGTAGCTAAATATAATGAATAAAACTAAAATTGAATTTGTGACTCTTATTTTTTGGAGCCAATACATTTTATGAATTATTTTTTTCCCTCCAAAACATAAAACGACTGTGTATTAAATTTCTTAAAGCTGATTGAAGTATCTTCATTATAAAATGAAGTCGTTTTAAGATGAATATACCTCAATCAACTTTGAAAAATTTATGCTGAGTCAAACGTCTTCGTCATCTTCCTCCAAAAAATCTCTTCTACCCTAGCATGAAGATAATCTCTCATCATCATCGTCTTCAAATTTTTCCAAAGAGATTAGGCTTGAAATCGAGGCTAAACTTCAATTAGAGTGAAGATAATTCCAATTGTAGAGTCATCTCCTTCAATTGTTCCTGTGTCGTCTCGGGGAGCTGTCGTCGGTAAGGTTTTTTTTTTTTTTGTAATTCTTTTAATATCACTACACAGTTGGAACAATGATGATGAAATTCATCTAATATGGATATACTAAGACTTTGAATTAAAAAATATATATTACTATTCACAGTGCATGTGTTTGTAATGATAATCTAATTTCTAGTCCCAATTCCACAACCCAGAAGAAAATAATATCATGCCATGTACAAATCGATAATTTGAGAAAAGGGGAAAATTTGGGAATCTAAGAGATATAGGTGCATCGGGTTAGTTGTTTCGAGAAAGGGAAATTATATTATGATAGAAATTCACATTAAGGCCACTTTCTGGAAGAGGTAGAAGAATCAATTCACAGCTGCTTGGATTAGAATTATATGGGATCGTCTCTTATTTGTATGTGGAATCTGTTTTGGAAAATGGAAAAAAGCTAAAAAGCTACTCACTTTTGCATTTTTACTTTTTAAGAAAAATGGTGTAATGCTTGATTATGATTTGAGGACAACCATTCAGTCATTTCCCCTGTAATAAAATGTAATCAGATATTGAGTCCAGAAACAAACAACCCAACCCCTATATCATTTGCACTAATTCTGTTGTCTGTGTCTATTTCCTTTCATAGCCATTCACAATAAAGGTTGAGGATAAGTTAAAATGATGAAACTCAAATTTATAGTTTAGAGTCTATAGACAATGGCCTTCCCAATGGCCCTGATCACCTGATGAAGTACATTTTTGGCTCATAATATTGTTGGAATGAGCATGATTGGCATTAAATTGTTTGAAGGAAGTGCATATGCTTACTGCAAAAAGAAAAAAGGAGAAGAAATTTACACAAGCACATTGTTCAAATTATTTTATGCTCATTGATTTTATTTACCTTTTTCATTGTTGTTATGGTTGCATTGTGCTAGGTTATTGCAAAGGAGGAGATGTGTAAGTTGGTTAATTCAGAAAATAGATTCTTCTACATATATAGAGGTTCATTTTTGAGATTTATGATCATGTGATACCTTATTCATGTGACCCCTTCTTTTCTATATAAAGTTGTTCATTTTGTGCTTATGCCTTTCTATATGAAGTTGTTCATTCTGTGTTCATTTTGTCCCCATGACCACAGCATGTGATAACCTCACTTGTTTTGATTCCCAAATTTCCCTACTTTATTTTCTTATTACCAGTAAAAAATGAAGGGGCCACTGACCATGCCCACGTTGGACTGCCTTGCTGGTTTTCTATTTTCTTAATTTATTAGGTTGTAGGGGTTGCTGTATTTTTGGAAGAGCAAAGAAGTGCAAGATCACAAGCTATAAAAGAGGAACTTTGTATATGAGAATTACAGGTACCTATTTATATTCATTGTAATATTGAAAGTTTCTTTTAAGTAGTGTTTGCAGAGAATGTTCATTGATTGAAATTCATTATGAATAATGTTATGCTGCTTCTGAAGTTTATGCATGTAATTTGATTAGTTTGAAAAATTGTACAATGAAAAATATGCTCCTATTAGTTGCTGACTTTTTTTCATAGAATTTTCTGTTTGGTGTCTATTTCTTGCTTGGGATTTGTGCCTGCTTGTCTAATTTTTGGTTTTTAACAATCCCTGTTATGTTTATGAACATGTTTAGCTGGAAAACATTTATTTTCATACATAACCCAATTTAAATTTTCATCCACGCACTGTTGGTATATTTTCAAACGAAATGAACATGTTCTTTGGGATCTCTACTTTTTCCTTAGTTTGTCTTTGCCAAAAGAAGAAGTCAGTTTCATATTTGCAAAAGTTTTTGTTGTCTCCCTCATCTTCTTGATTGCAAGTTTCTGCATTAAATTTAAACCTATATGAAGTATAATCCTACAATTAAGAAAGGCACAAGATAAACTATATTTACCCTCCCGCTCTGGAAGTGGTTTCGTTAATTATAGTCTGATACAAGTATCTCCTCTAAGATATAGGTTCACCGACTTGATGTTTTCCAAGAGGAATAAGGATGGAGGAGGAGTTAAATTTTGTATTAGTAGAAAGACCACATATATCCTTTGCAATATCTTTGGAAAGGATTGAAAATCATCAACTGGCTTGTGTTAGCTTTTGTTTGACTGTTCTGTTTCTTTCTAGTTACAATGTTACATATTAAACTTCGGTACTATTAATAAGTTATCATATATGAGTGGATTGACACCAGAGTTCTACTTTAGAAATTTAGTATTATTTCTTTCGGTGACTTCTATGATGTTTGTTTGATGGAACAATGATATATGAACTATAATCCTGAAAGGCACAGGATAAACTATATTTACTAAGAAGAAAGAATAATGATATATATATATATATATTTATATGAAGATCTATGAACAAGAAATTAATTAACTGTTACAATCTACAAAATCAAATTATATAATAATAACAAAGTTATGCCAGGCAATTCAATTTTCACAAACGTGCAGGCGTCATGGATTCTTTTTGCTTCCTTTAAACTATCAATCAAAATCATACAAGTTATTAAGCTTGGAACATATCCCTTCTCCCGTAATTCCTCTACCAATTCAAATGCTCTCCTCAAGCTTCCTCTTGCACAAAGTCTCTCAACTAGACCAAAATATAGACATTTAACAGAGTTAGATATGAAATGTCTATATTTTCAGTTCCAAACAATATCCATTTTTTTGCTATCATTTCTTGTTAATGCTGCATCAGACTTTTACTTTGATACTACATTTTCATGGTAGTTGGTTTCCTACAGTAATGTATTATTTTATTCATGATCTTTGGCAGTTCTTTTATTCAAACAGAACCTTCCCACCACCACCATTGGTTATATTTTTTTTCTTCCATCCTACACACCCCACCCCATATTCTTATATCCCAATTTATATAGCTCCTAGTGCTAATCTCGATTGGCAGCATTCATATTGATTCTTTTTTTTTTGTTCCCATCTTATGAATGCTTGCTTCGTATTCATTTTGTTTGATTTAGAGTACAACTAGAACTAAACCAAACAAAATAATACTAAACCAAAATCAGCATTCTTTCTTAAATCTGCAAATATTTCAAGGTTGTACATATGGATCATTTTTGTTTTAGTATTATTTTGTTTTAATACTTGGCATTTATCTTCATTTATTTTTATTTATGATTAACATTTTTTTTTATTGTAGATTCACTCACATGTAAAGTTGAAGAGCCTGATAGATGACTCATTTGTTGCAAAAGGATATATAATGTCTATTGATCCATCCAAATTAGTTGTTGGAGTCATTCCGGGAAGGGGTTTTTGTGAAGTTTACATTGATGTTTCTATTAATGCCGAGGAACAATTAGCAAGGCCAATACCAGGCTTAGAAACCATTGGAGAATCATTAGTTGTAGGTTAGCATGGTCTATCTTTCGGGTGAGTATATTACTTTTTAAATAAGAGATTTATTATATAAAAATATATCACTAAATTATATTCATTGTGCGTTTTTCATGTGGTTGCAGATAAGGTAGAACATTTAAGAAAAATATTACGAGAATACATGACAACAAAATTGTTTTGGTTAAGGTAATTAAAAGTAAAAATGTCATTTTTTGATTCAACTTATTGATGGAAGAACAATTCCATTTTTTGCATGTAAATATATTTATAAGTAGGTTTTGAGTAGTATATATACTTTCTCTTTAGATGTTTTTACATTTACTTTTAATATATATATATATATTTATATATATATATATAACATTTGTGATTTAATTAAATATATCCTCTACATTGTTGAAGTTCCTTTTAATGTGATAGAGATATGTATTTTTCTACATTGAATAGGTTAATTTGTAAAATTATTTTAAAAATGTCTTAATTAATCGTAATACATTACACTTTTAAATGTCGTAGAAAATTCTTCAAGACGTAAATAAACATCCTTAAGTATAATATGTATTAATTTTATTAGTTTTAAAAAAATATATAATGACCTTTAGTATGGTTACTAATTCATATATTTAACGACGTATATAAGTGTCCTAAATATTTAATTGAGAACGTATATGTGTCCTGAAATTATAATTAAGGTACATATAAATGTCCTGAAATTATAAGTGTCCTAAATATATACTTGAGGACGAATATAAATGTCCCAAATAATAAATTAAGGACGAATATAAGTGTCCTAAAATATATAATTAAGGACGTTTTTTAATGTCTCAACAAAAAAAAAGGATATATATAAACGTCCCTAAATGTGATAACACATAACCTTTAAAAATGTCTCAAAATTTAATATAAGGACTTGAATAAAGGTCCTTAAATGTCTAATAAAGGGCATTTTAAAAAGTTCTTAAAATTAAATTAGGACATTAATAAAGGTCGCAGATCATATTATACAAATTTTGACATTTAGAAACGTCATAAAAGATAAGTGAAATAAACGTCCTGAATGGGGGTATTATAAAGGACCTTTAGCACAAACGTCCTTAATTTCAAAAACATTCTTATATGTACCTATTAAGGACATTTAAAAG